>CAHIKZ030000003.1:17500-25000 GCA_903632075.3 Acanthosepion pharaonis
AACAAAAAAGAAATAAGGCCTGAAGTCAAATCTACTTACTCAGCAAAGTGCTTGAAGCCTAGATTGCATAGACAGAGCAAAAAACCTTTAACAGCTTTAAATAGTATGAAAGGATAGCCCTAGTCATAAACGGAGTTTCACCCTCACGCGGTCATCAGGCGAAATGAATGTTCAAGCCATCTGAAGATTGCGTAATCATGAAATTCTGGTTACGACTAGGGTCACCCTTTATATATATATATATATATATATATACGAAATGATGGATTTTTATTTAGTAATCCGACAGATTTTTATTACTTGTTGGCTATTTTTAGTGGATTCTCGTATTTGAGAAGACGCCCTGTTTATTTATTAAACAGTATATTTATTTTTTTCGCCTACTGGCTTGAATATTTGAGAAATCTTATCAAATAAAAACCTGCGCTCTCCGATGGATTCGAACTTGCGTTCTTCTTGACAGGTGAATTCATCGTTAGGTCTGACGTGCGTCGTAGATCAAGCAAAGTAGAAGTGCCTTATATTCGAGAGTCTGAGAAAGATTTTGCGTTTATAAGGCATTATTCAAATTTGTTTAATCGACGACGCACTCTTTTACTGAATGAGATTGTTGGAAATGAGTTCGAGGACGTAGTAAGTGAGGATATGTAGGCTAGATAAAAATTGAGCCTGAACTTGAAAAAGGTTACGATTGTAATGATCAAAGAAGAATTCTTTCAGGACTCTGATCTACAAAGTAACAGTTTTGAGGATGAAAATTTTTGAATGCAAATTACTCTTTACCAGTAGAATATGAAAGGAAAGTGTAAGAGTTGATTCGATAATCGTTGCCATTATACCACGATTAGGCATCTTATGTTCTGATAGTAATGATAATGTTAACCGTTTCCTTATAAGGAAACATTCGGCATTTATTGGCCGAGCAGCCACTGCTACCTTCAGTTGAAATTTATAAAATCTTTTTATTAAAACCATTTTTCAGGAAAATATATTTCGCAAATCCACTTACTGTTATTGCTCTTTCCAGTTTTGATCATGGTTTCCTTCCTAGCCTTTTGTTTGAAGTAGTGTGGAACGTCAGCATCTTGTTTATGTGATTATTTTCACGTCGATTTAAATGTGATATCCAGTTCAGGTATTGTTCATGTTGAAAATATTTTTTTGTTAATTGGCACAGTACTGTTTTCTTTTTTGTGTGATTCTGTAGTTTCTGTTCAGAAAGTTCGAAGTAGGATGGTCCTTGCTATCTCCCGCAGAATTCTCTCGCTAGAATCTTATATCAATCATGGATCTTAGAAGCAGTTTATAAATTTCTGAACTTGTGGATATAACGCATGACACCCGTTTGAAAGTCTCGACCTAGCAAGACTATTTAAGGACATGAATCGTTTCAGTTTATAACATCTTGCATCCAGCTAAACGACAACTAACGCAACCTGTTCTTTGTTCAGTATTCTATACTAAATTTGTAATAACTTATCTACACCCTTGTGCAAATTAATTGAAACAACCGCTTTAGTTTCCTTTCTTTCATGGTACGATCAGTTTTAGATCCATTGGAGTGACGGGGTGTAATCTATTTGTATTTTTTCCTCAGATTAGATGATTTGCAGTGGTGTGCTGTAATATGAATCTATTTTCGGGGTGTATGATGAGATTTGTTTGGCCTTGAAAAATATTGCACCATTCCTGATTGCCTCATATTTTTATCACGCCCAGACACTATTGTCTCGACTGTCGATTAGTTGTCCTACGGTCATTGCCCGCGATGGACTTTACTCCAAGGAAGCGTACGGAAATTGTAACGCTGCACGAACACACTGGCAAGCTTTACCAGTGAGCAAATCAAAATACTATAGATTAGCCCGGAAATTCTCTCGATTTAAATCCAATCGATAATTTATAGTCAATCTGCAAGGAACAACTTCATGGATTTGACATAAGAAGTACTAACATGTGCACTGGGTCATGTTTTATTGGAAAATATGAAAATAATAACGGAATTATTCGTTTTGTTTCAATTAATTTGCACAGGAATGTATATGTTCTTTTAAAATGTAGGTAATTTTAAAATCGCCTCCGTTCTGGATGTTTCAGTTGTTTTTTCTACTGAAAAACTAGCTCGGAAAAACTTTTGCTAACACATGTATATAGTTATTTATACTATTTACATTATTCGAACTGTTGAGCTCATCTTTATTCTCATATTCACGGTGTTTCGACAGTTGTACGCTCCAGCCTTCTTCAGGTGATATACTTTAGAATTTCGAAACGAACCCTTCATTTAGTCGACGGTGGTAGATTGTTCTAGTTCCAAGTGCCATGCCTTTTCTGGATCTATCACATAGCCCAGTGGATAAAAGCGTTGGTTGAAGTAATTCAAAAAGTGACTTGACATAAAGATTTGTGAGTTTGATACCTGGCTACAGCAGAGGGAGAAAAAAAAAACTTGTAAGGTTGTGTTACTAAAGAGAAATAACTGAAACAGGGATATCCAGAAGAGGCATGGCAAGTGGAATAGGGTGTTCGCTTTGAAATTCTTACGTACATCACCTGAAGAACGCCGGAGCGTACAACGGTCGAAACGTCGTGAATATGACAATAAAGATGAGGAAAATAGTCCAAATAATGTAAATAGGTACAATACCTCATCTAAGAAATATAGGCAGATGTTGTAGAGTTATTTTCAACATTTTGAACTCAATGTATCTTTTACGTTCGGTTTATTAAAGTTTTTGCTTCCTGAAATTACTTTTACTTATTGACGTTTGCGGCAAAAAAAAAAAAAAAACCAACAAAAAACGCGGAATGTCACCTGATTGATTATATCTATTTATGAAATCGTTAAATTCATTTTTTTGAGGGAATCATGGGGGTCCTTGAAAAGCGCGAGAGAACTTTGAAAACATTCAAAATGTCAGCAGGTGCAGCTTTTGTTGAAGACCAAAACAGCTTTTTATTTTTTTAAATTTAGTAACTGAATCTAAACTAATATTGGAGGCATCTGTTGTTCTGTACCACGATCGTTCTTGAAATACTTAGCCTTGAGGTGAAAAACTCACAGAGCATCTAATTGGGACACAGGCTGTGTGAGATAATTTTATTTAACTAAAGGTCACTCTAGTACAATATACTAGTTCGATAAAGCCACTAACACGCAAGTGGTTACTGAGCGTGAAAGAATATGAAGAAAAGAAATAAACTTTCTAGTAGAGTGTGATATCGAGTTTATAATGAATTAAAATTAATTCTTGCCTCAAAATTGGCAGGGAGAATCAAATAAAAGTCGACCTCCAATATTGCCAAAAATCATTGAATTTAGAATTATTTTAACATATTTTGTGATGATCTGTATTACAGGAAACTCAGACTGGACTCTCTAAGAGAATGAACCACTGAATTCTAAAAACGCAATCGGTAATCACTCACACAAATCATTGAAATTCGCAAATAATAAAGAAAAGGAATCTTTGATGATTCATGATCGTTATCGTCTGGGAAGAAGCATATGAAATAAATATGAACAAATATATTCGATGAAGTAAATAGTCACGTTGTTGTACTTTGAGCGGAAAAGATGATAGAACTTGTGGCTACTGACATCCAAGAGGACTGGAGGCTAACAGCGATGAAGTGTAAATTAAAATAGCTTTTTTCAATAAAAGGAAAGAATATAAAAGGTTAAAGCACTTTATTTTCTCTGTTTAATTGTAAAACGTTGTGTCGATTTGAAATAAAATATATTAAGAAGGATTACAACTTTATTTTTCTATGAAAGAACAGTTTTTGTTTAAAGGAATGATGCAGTCAAAAAAAAAAATAATTCAACGCGTTTGCAACAGATTCCTGGGAAATCTCAACAGGGTAGGGCAATGAACACGATTTCTAATATTGCTAATCGTGCCTGTTGTCTGGTGTTCTTCCCTGGAGATTTCAAGTAAATATTGTGACTCCCACCATTAAATATCAACCCTCCAAATGTGTACAACTGAACTCACCAATCATTCAAGTAGATTTTCCCCACATGTCACTTAAGCAACTATACTAAGTAACGGGGAGTAAGTAATAAGGTTAATTGATTTATTTTACGGGTTATCAATCTTTCAATAAGATTGATACATTTCTTCCTACCTTTCTTATAATTCCATCAGTCTTGCTTTTCAATTCTACCAACTTCATTTCCTAAGACTGCCTGATGTTTCCATGACCATCGACACAAGTTCGTTGGACTCAACTTGATTTTTCATTGTGTTACCCTATGACCAGTTCCATATTAGTGCTTACAGAATCCGCAAACAAATTTTGTATATTATCAACAAGTGGGAGATGTACTAATGTATACCATATATATTCTTGTATGAGCCGACTTCATGTATTGTGCAACCCATGTTGCATGAATGTTAACCCTTCAGAAAAAAAAATTATCTGTGTATAGTGGAACTAGTCACTAAAAATTAATAATTTTTAACCTCCTCTCCAAAAAAATGACCTGTGTATAGTGCGGTCCTGTATTTTATGTGTAAAAAGAATCATAAAAAACTCACACTATACACGTGTATATATGATATTAAATCAAGTCAATGTTATTGCATAAGTTGGTTATTATAAAATGTTGGCATTTGAAGTCTCATTTC
Source organism: Acanthosepion pharaonis (assembly GCA_903632075.3). NCBI lineage: Eukaryota > Metazoa > Mollusca > Cephalopoda > Sepiida > Sepiidae > Acanthosepion > Acanthosepion pharaonis. The sequence goes on from CAHIKZ030000003.1 coordinate 22,135, forward strand.
CGAACTGAACTCCGGTGTTAAATATCAAAAATTAAAATAAAAAATCCGAAATTAATTATATGTTAAAATAAAATATTAAATTAATATAATATAATATAATAAAAATATTAAAAAGTAAAATAAAATATTAAAATAAAATATTAAAATAAAAATCCGATATTAATTATGTTAAAATAAAATATTAAATTAAAATAATATAATAATATAATATAATAAAAATATTAAATTAAAATAAAATATTAAAATAAAAAAAATCCGATATTAATTATATGTTTCTAAAATTTTGCTATTAACTGTAAGTGAAAAAAAAATCGGTTTCAATTATAGCTTTATAAAGAATCGGGTAATTACGTTTATAAATATATGATATTAATTATAGATTTCTATCTGTAACCATCAATAAACACCGACTCGATAGTTTCTTTTCTTTTACTCGTTCTCCCGGACAGTGCCTGATATCACTGCTAGCTGAATCATTATAGTTGCAAAAGTATTTCTCTACATCTGTTCAAACTGATAAGCAATAATACAGATAGCGGCGCCCATTGTTGACTGAATCTTGCGATGAACTTTGTTTCGTATTCGATGGATTATTTGTTCGATATTTTTTTAATATCTTTTTCGACTTTGACTCATCTGATAAAAATAAATCATTGTCGATTATTATCACTTTTTTTACTCTGATTTCTTTATTATTAATATTTATTTACATTTCGTTGCAACAACTCAGACCGTCAGACTACAGTTTCCAGTAAACACTGGCCGAGATGAAAAGCAACTAAAACTTAAGAAAGAAATACAAGTAAGAATTATTAATAATATCATATAATGCTTTATTTAATAAAACTAGCGCCATAATAATATTTTTCTGTAATTACAATTCGTGTACAAGAACACAATAACCAATATAGTGCAGATGGGGAATGTTTATGTAAATAAATCTGTATTGGTGGTTGTAAGCTTCTACCAGCAGTACGACTCATAGAGCAATTTGCAGTGTATCTTTAGGGTTTCGAGTTCAAGCCTCGCAGAGAATCTATCTCGTATTTGAAATCTGCTCTTTTGACGGTAAGTGTGACACCGTAGATGTATTGGGATCGCCAGGGAGGCATGCCAAAAGCTGGGCAGAGTATTGCGAGACAGGAGGATTTCTTTAGTAACAAAGAAAAGAATAATGAGATGTTACGTGACATCTGTCTTTCTTTACGGCAGCGAATGTTGGACGATTTTCTCAAAGATGAAGAAGAGACCCAAGGCGATGGAGATGTGGTTCTACAGACGGATGCTATGGATATCAAGGACCGAGCGTGTGAGCAACGATGAGGTCATAGAGAGAATAATTAAGATCAGGAAGAGGCAACTGAAGTTTATGGGACATTTAATGAGGAAGGACAGCCTGGAGAATCTGATACTCACGGGTCGAATAGAGGGAAATAGAGACGAGGGGAAACAACGCGTGACATACCTGGCGGGCTTAAGCAAGTGGATGACAGAAAGTGGTTTGGAGGAGGCAGCAGAGGGGAGCAACTTGTTGAGAGCTGCAAGTGATAGAGTGGGGAGAAGTTGAGAGCCATGTTCGCCTATGTCGTGAAAGGACATGGCACAAAGAAAGAAAGTGGACTGATGAGTTGTTGCAATGAGAAACAAATTAAAATGAAGATAACGCAATGCCTATCAGATCTTATGGTGTTCGGAAAGTAATGACGTATTTAACCTCTATAAATATCGGTCAAAACAAAAACAGAGATGAACAATAAGAACCCTTTATTTACAGTAAGGTTCGCCCTGTACAAGGCCTCGAGGTCACAAGAAGTAGAGGGTTACATTAGGAGGCACTTTATTCGGTCACGAGGTCAAAATGACGGTTAATTCTAGCCTTGAACAGGTAACGATTGTAATTGTTATGGGGTCCTCCCCTTTTTTCATACAAGTGGACTCGACCAGAGTGTTACTTGGACTGCTGCCGTTAAATACCCAGAGTCAGTCAGAGTAGTCAGATAGTAAGAAGACTGAGATTGTGATTGAGTTGGAGGTAGAGTAATAGTGTGAGGTAACCGCTTGTAGAAGTCAGTTACAAGCACGTAGACTCTAAGGAAGTCCTACTTCGAGACTGTATATATCTATATGTTATTGCTACTAACCGCGTTCCTGGATTTACTAACAGTATTACCCTTTGTATTATTGTGTAAATACATTTAATTTCTTATCGTTAATTCTTGCGTTTGTCATTCATTGGAGACCGAATTTCATCTCGGAATCCACAACAGTAATGATCGGGGAAGCAACCTCTTGGGCGTCGGTTCACCTGAGCAGTAATTCGCGAGAAGAAAATGTTCGAGTCGTACTTCTCAACAATAAAATAGGGAAGTTATGTGGCTGGTCTGCTATAATTTAAGTGGCATGGCGTGTCCTTGTCGTGAAGATTAGTACTGGCCACACCAAGAATGTAGTTCGTCCGAGCACTTTCCGTAGAAGTGGCGACACAGCAGAAAGAGCCTTACTACATCCGACCTGTGAGAGAAAGCTTGGAGGATGGAAAATAATTCGTCACCTACAAGAACTCAGAGACGCTTTTGGACTCTATTGAGGCTGGAGAGTGCGGTCAGGCAACTCTCGTCCAAATGTGACAACAGTACTCCAACTAGAATAACCTCTCTTCTACCGGACAATGTGTCATTTCAGAGTTTAATGAGAAAAAAAACTTCAATGGGGGAATTTGTGTTTTTCATCAAGTTTCGTCTGAGAAAAGAGCTCACCTGTTCTACCATCGGCAGGAACTTTTTATATTAAACTAGGAATGTCGACCTTTAATTTTTGCGCGGCATTGTTACAGGTGATGAAAAATAGGTTTTGCGTTTCAACAGGG
>CAHIKZ030000003.1:32500-122500 GCA_903632075.3 Acanthosepion pharaonis
GACACGCATCGTTACAATAATTGTAACATGGGAGAGACAAATAAACTCCCTACCTCCAGTGGGTAACAGGAGCTAGTTTACAAAGAACAACGGAGAACAAGAGGTAGATCATTAACTGCCGCCTCTGTGACACAACTGATCTACTCCGAACAGACCTCATTAGCTATCAGCAGGCCTGGAACATGTCAGGTACAAATCCACAATAAGAGGACAGAAAGTGAGAATTAAGTTCAACAGAAATAATACATATTTACGAACCTACCTGTAGCGTCAAAATAATGACGCATCAGTTATGTAATTTTGCAAATGCATTTATTACACTTATTCTATTACAATCCCCATCTATGGATAAATAGGGAAGTAGTCTTGGTTGGCGACTAGTCTAGGAGAAGAAAGCTACTGCAGCTACGACTCTAAGGAACTACGGGACTCGTGATCAGGATTAGAAATCTATAATTTTATCAATGCAATTATTTTTGGCACATAAAAGAAGGAATACTTCTTTCTAAAACATTAAATTTAAAAAATCGCCAATGAAACGTGATAAAAAAATAAAATTTAAAGTATTAGACAACTTTTTTCACTACTTATTGTTAAATGGCATTGGTAACATGCATCAGTTATAAGTGAAAGATATCAAACTGCGTGTACTATAAATACAAAGTCACGTTACATTTTATAAGATAAATAAATTGATTATATATATATATATATATATATATATATATATATATATATATATATATATATATGTGTGTGAGTGTGTGTGCAATCAGATATAATTATTATTCTGTATAATGTCCCTTGTTCTCTAATACATGATAAAACACACTCTCTCTCACTCTCTCTCTTTCACATACACACATATACATATATGAAAATAAAAATGGACATTAAAGTCAACACTCAGAAGCGACAGTCTGTTTCCTGCTAAACGTAATTGCCGGGCCATATGCGTTTTATTTTTGCTCGGCTTTTTATATAAACGGATCAGTGATTCATTGCGGATAGTCTATTACATTATGGGTAGTCTATTATATTATTCTAGCGGTTATATTGGTGGGCGTGGTCTGTTAATTTGTTTATTATTTACTTAGTTTATCTACTTATTTATTTGTATCAATTTATTTTATTTGATTTTGTTTATTTCATTTCACTTATTCATTTTAATTCATTTTTTTTCGCTTTCAGATTTCGATTTTAAGTAACGTAGTAAAAATTTGTTTTCGTGTCTTCACTTTGAGATGAATTCTGAGTTTATTTTTAGTAATTTATTTTTGGTCTGGGAAGGTAACTACAGCTATTTTTTCTTCCAAGAAGAGTTTATAGTTTTTGGATTGATTGTTGTAGGCTGACGTTCTTTTCATTATTTCCCATGATATTTTTGGTATGATTTATGTTTTTAATCTTTCAGTTATGTTTAGAATGAATTGTGCTCTTCGCCTATTTACTATTTGCAAACGATGTTTTGTATGCATAATTTCTTTGTTTTCCCGGTCCTTCAGTTACTCTTATGTATATTTTTCTGCGTTATCTTCTGATTTTACAGTGGCTTGGTATATTACATTGTTTTGCAAGCAATTACTGTTTAAGTTTGCGTTACATGTGATATCCATTTTAGTTGCTGCTATTAAAAGTCCTCAAATGATGCCGTTTCATTTATTTGGTACGGTTCTTTGTGATTCTGTAGTACCAGTCTACGAGATACGAAGAAGGATTGTTCTCCCTAAGATCTACAGGATCCATTCGTTCGAATCCATTTTTAACTATTTACTTAAGAAAGCTGCTGTATAAAGCTGACTGTTTAGGTATTTCTGAACGAGTTTGATGCCATCAATCCTACCCACATGTGTAACGGTAGCAAAGGGCAGAAACGAGAGTTCGACTGGGGAAGAATTTGGATTTATTTCGCAAGTAGTGCTCGCAGTTTCAACACTCGTGTACTTAACTCTTTTTCGCCACACATTTGCCTGCAAAACGCATGCGGCAAGAATGACGCATACGCTTCAAAGATGCAGTGTACGTAAGCCTTGTAATAAGGTACCTATAAATAAGAAAGGGAGGTAACTTGCACCGGTTTACAATATGAAAACCTACATCTGACGAGACAATTTCAGTTCATGACTCGAGTTTTTAACAAACAGCGTTTTATTTTGCGCAAAACGTTCAGTATATGGCTCATCAAGTTTCGTTATTCAACTGACAAGGTGTGCCTTTTCAATTTTTATTCTATTTCTACAATTTCTACATACGAATCAGATTGGAGTGAAACCGTTCAAAGACATCTTTTTGTTTTAGTATAAATTTAATTCAGGTGTAAACTCGAAATACAAAATAAAAAATTAAACAGACCTTTTGTCGTTTTAATACAAATTGTTTGATTAAACTGACATTGTCACGACATCATATGTGGAAGAAACTGGTGTTTGGTGTGTTCATCTAAATCGATGTAAAATACTCACAAACAACCAACATGAAAGGATCCTAGAATTTCTTAAGGAAATCAAACTATATCCCCGAATATAACTTCAGCAAAACTAATAAAATAAATCATCGCCTCTACTAATTATGTCCACACAAACATGCACAAAATCTGGGTATCATCTACCATGTATTCAATTGTGAAAGCAGAATAACATATATTATATTCTTTATTACTTCCAAGGTCACAAGAAAAGTAAATTCTGCCATTAACGCATAAGAAGTTGATATGCATTAAACAAACAAATCAAGAAAAATATATTTTACACAAACGATGTTACAACATTTATGCTACCTAAATATGTCTTATTAAAAAGTGGAGATCTATTTTTCTCATTCTGTAATACGCCAAACACACATAAGTAGAAATCAAATCCACATCTTTTTGTTAATTCTAAATGCACGTCAAATAGATATTTTACTGATTTAAAAAAAAAAAAAACTCATCCATCCATCTTCCGCTGCAAAAAAAAAAAAAAATAAAAAATAATAATAACTCAACCCTCTTAATCAGCCCAACTTTCCGATGGTCACTTTGACACGGAAAAGCTATCGTGACTGTAGTAAGAAAGTCATGTTATGAAGCGGCCTGTCCATGTTGAAACCGGTACAGAAAAAAGATATGCTCGATATTGGGACATTATATCTTGTGAACACTTTGATGGTGCCAGATAGACTAAATCCTTGTTTTTGAAAAGGCCGGGAATTATTGATTTGAAGCTATCTGCTTTCAGAATGTTCCTTCAGAAAACGGAAATTCATAAAGAAAAAAACTCAAAGGGATATTTTAACATTTTTGATTTTGAACAAGTAAATGATAATAATGAAGGCTAAAACAAGTGAAGATTTCTGCCAAACTCGCTGGCTTGTAGCGAAAAGATAAAAAGGCAAAAAAAAAAAAATATATATTTTAAACAAGCTAAAATCTATAATTTTGTCTGGCTCATCTTGTAATTTTAACATTTATTAGAAATCCTTCAATCTAGAGCGAGCATATTTCTTTCTTTTTCTAAATGCTCACCTAATCCAAGGCCCAAGTGAACCTCAATGTAGAGCATTATTGAATGTAGTTTTGTATGGACGTAAGTAGAGAAGTGAAACATATGTAGGATAGATAGCGGTTGACCTTAAACTTGTAGAGGTTAAGATTATAGGGATCGAGGACGCATTACCAAGGGAGCCTGTTCCACTAAGTAAAAATTCTGAGGAATAAGCTGAGTGGGAATTTCTTCATACCAGTAGAATATGAAGAGAAAGAGGTTAATTCGTCTCTGTGTAAATGGTATAACATGTTCTGACGGTAAAAGTCCTAACTGGTTGAACAAAGGAATGTAACTCGCCTGAATATGAAAATAACAAAAATGTAGCGATAGGCACGCGATGTTTCGTCTCTGAGAAAGAAGGGGTGATTTGAAAATATTTAATCAGCACAAAGCCACAGAAATATGCTTTTGAAGGCTGGAAAGTGAGAACTGGACAGCTCCGGTTCAGATATAGCAGGTTCGAACAGAAGTAGATGCAATCCGATTCATACACCTATCCGGTCTTTTGAACAGGAGGTTTATCTCTTGTTTCCTGTCTTGGATTGGGTTTCCGGTTCCTTCTTTTTATAACGCTCATATAACACTCGTATTTCTGGCTAATAATACTGTAAAGAAACACTGGACCAAAAGATTGAGTGAAGAAAGGGTTTAATCACATGAGAGGCATGGATTAATAATGCAGTAATAGAGAATAGCTTCAGTGAAGCAATGCGTGCGACTCAAACGATACCCCTTGCAATCTTTATTGTGACAACGTTCTACTCATAGCGGACGAGCGAGTTCATGTTCAACACTTAGTCTGGAGAGAGAGGGTCGTCTTTCTACAGTACACTTCTAAATTATTTTTCATTTTCTTTCACTCCCAATAGTTCTTTGCAACTTAGTGGCATTATCACCTTGCTTGGGATGAAAGAAATACTCCATTTATGGTCTAATCCGATCTGACTACACTATGCCCCACCCCCCGAAAAAGAATTTGATTCAAAGGTTTCACATATCGCTTAATTATTATTATCAAAATGTATGACTGACAGTAAAAGTACTTGATGAACTTTTCAATGGTGGGATTCCAGTTATTTTTTTAGAAACGGTTTTTATCTTCGTTTGAATACCGGCCCCTTCATTTCTTTTTATACGAACGTTTCTTATCTTTCTACAGAAATGAGTTTATAGTCATCAAGTCGCCATAATGCGAGTGGCCAAGGGAAATTCAGAACCGTTTCTGCGAACTTTTGCTTTTATTTTTTTTAGTAACGATCCGTTGCTGAATCCATGAGCCCCATTCAGGGTCTGCGGCATGCAAAAACGATTTTCTGTGAAGAATAAAATAACTTCAGAGAATTCTAAGATCCTGTACAACGAACGTTTCTTTGTTGCCTCGATAGACGTACGTTGCTTAATTGTTAAATTCTTGCAATGGAATCATTACAAAACGAATTCTGCTTACAAATGTAATTACCTGATCTAATCGTGTTATTGTATTAGAAAAAAACGCATCTGGTTGCACGGTGTTTATTAAATTGATCCGGCAGGTAATTCAAAATGGTCTTTTGAAATGTTGAGAAAGAGGTTCATCTTTACCGGTTAATACCCCTCCAAAAAAAAAAAAAAAAAAAAAAAACCAAGAAAACAAGAGATTGTATAAAAATTGCTTTTTGATAGGAAAACATTTCCTGATGATTTCTTTTCTTTCCTTTACTTTTAACATTTTCTGCTTTTTTCGGTTCCGCTTTTTTTGTTACCCTTTTTTCTGATTTGTTTATTTAATTCTGCATTTTCAATTTCCTTTTTAGTTTTTTTATGTTCATATTTCTTCTTGTTTTTCACCACTTCAAGTCTACGCTTTGAGTCTTTGATTTTCTTACAGGAATTTCCTTTTCCTTTGCCTGATATTTCTACTGATTCCGTTATTAGATTTGCCAATTTGTTATTTATATCTTTTGTATTAGTTTCGCTATTTCCTAAAGCCTGGGATCTATTCTTAATTTCAACATGGAGTTCGGTTATATTCTCTCTGGTCATATAGGGACATAGATAAACCATAAATGCTTCTCATTATAAAAGAAGAAACGGGGGGGATATACCAAACGTAGATGAGAATTCTACGAACGAAGCACATAAGAATCCAATAAGAAAAATGAAAACAAAAAGCACACTTATATTCACAATCAGAAAGAGTTGAAATTTTCCCAAGCTCTCTATTCTTATTACGTATGAGAAAGCAGGGCTTGGTGAATTTGAAACTCACAGGCCATATTAGAGGTAAAAAGGACAGGGCAAGGCAGCGGGTGACACACCTGACGAGCTTACATGAATAAATGGCGGAACGGAGAATGTAAAACTTTGCAAAAGGAAAAACGTTGCTGAGAGCAATATTGCATAATATAGACATATATCTATTTTTGATGAATTTCTACTGATTAAAGAAGTAGAAAGGATTATTATAGTAAATAGATATATATCCATATAAATCAGTGAAACATGTTTGAATATATATATATATATATATATATATATATATATATATATATGAAGAAATATAGTTTTAAGATGTGCTATATTTATGGGATAAAGTGCTCAATATCAGAGATAGAGCGTGTATAAATTTAAAAGTGAACATAGAAGTCAACACTTAGAGGCGACAGTATGTTTTATGCTATATGCAATCGTCGTCCTGACGATTGCATATAGCATGAAACAGACTGTCGCCTCTAAGTGTTGACTTCTATGTTCACTTTTATATATATATATATATATATATATATATATATATATATATATCGTTCTCTGTCTCTTTCTCTCTTTCTCTACATATATGGTCGATTGGTTAGAATGTTCGAATTTACGGCCATGAGAATAGAATCTCACCATGGTTGATTCGTCAGATTTCCTAATATTATCAGTCTGGTAATTTTCAAAAGTGTCTGAAAACTATGCCACGAAATTGAGTGAAATTGGGTAGTCGGAACACTTGGCGGCCGTCGCTGGCTGTGTTAGCACGAAATCAGAAGTCATCGCGACCGAGGGTTTGAGCGTTCAGATTTTTTATCAATACGCTCTCTCCTAGAAACCGTAACTAAGGTCAGCTCAGCATAGTGGCAATGTACATCGCAGTGGGTGTCGAACAAACACGAAATGCCGTTAGCGATCCGCTTAGGTAGACGTATATCCTCGAATACAAGTGAACTATTACTCACACCGGACACACACGCACACACACACACATTAAAGAAAAACATACGACTTTAAGGTTCCATTATAATAATTTATTTCGCCAGAGCCCTTTTAAAGGACTTTGGATCATCAGATAGCACTTCCAAGAGATGAAACGAAACGAAATGAAATGAAATTTCATACTTTTGATGGGTAGTGTAAGTTTTTGTAATTTAACAGAGGGGGTAATGAGGGGTAGTTTGAGAGACATGGTCGAGTTTAGAGAGGGTTTATTTAGTCCCTCCTCCCCTTATACTAAGTATGATTGAAAGAAATATTAAATAAACTATAAAAATATGATAGGGAGAGAGAAGCAGAACAACCAGTTGCACCACACAAGAAAGCTGAAAAGTTGTAGAACGATAAGGTGACGGTTATATCTATCGTTATTGGAGTGTCGGGAACGGCTCCAAAAGAGCTGTAAAAAACTGAAATAAATAAAATATATAATCCAGACAATAGCATTCTGGAAAACATCTCAAATAATGAGGAGATGAGCTTGCTGCTACTTGAGCTCTCTTGATTCGAAAATTCAGTGCAATTAATAATAATAATAATAATAATAATAGTAAAACATGTCAGAAATACGCAAAGGAGCTAAATGTAGAAATGAGAAAAGGGAAATGGGTTATCCACAAAAGCTGCGAAGAAGATAAAGAACATAGCAAAATCGTAAGGGAAAAAGAATCTAGTAACGAAATGGCAGCAAAAACCTCCACACGGGGAATATGTTCTTTGTATCAAGCAAGCTGATATAGATCAAAATCTCACCTATGAATGGTTACAGAGTTCAGGACTCAAAAGCAGAACGCCAAGGATTCATTATAAGGGCTTATTTAGTTGCAACTACCAAAGCTAACATCGTTAAGAAGGGAACAGATCGAAAATACAGGTTTTGTGATCAGCTTGATGATATAATAATGGCAGGATCTAAGTTGTTGGCCGTGAAAAAATACAACACCAGGCATAACAAAATAGGTGAGTAATTAACATTATTTAATCTGCAAGTAATACAAAATTAAGACAAAATTAAGAGACATCAACGTAACCCTTTAACAGATGGAGAAAAAATAACAATCTAAGCAAACAGGTCAGATATAAGTGTTAAAGATAAAATAGAGTTTGTCTGCTGATCAACCTGGGTGTACCATGATGCGATCACAATATTTCGTCCGAGAATTCAAGAAATTGGGTAAAGTTACAGATCTTCAAAGAGAAATTGAAGAATTGTGTATTTATAGAAACTCAGGTACGATACGCGACACACGCTTGGGTGATCATGTCTTTTCCCGTAGTATGCTTCCGTTTCTTTTGTAGTAGACTGGTTGCCATCCAAGGCTCACTATGTCTTATTAAACCCATAGCTGAGGGGATTCATACTTTTTCCAATGGTATTTGCGCATAAGTGAATGTAATGAACCCGACCAGAATTCGAGCTTGGCACTCTGATTACTCACTCCGAGCCATTATCCATTATATCACAAAGCACTCGGAATTGTTAAGGAAGGAACCAAAACATGGTACTCGGAAAACCTTTACACGAAGTAAAAAAAAAAAACAAACAAAAAAAACAAAAAAACAAAAACAAAACCACTGCCCATGTATTACGGAGAGCTCTGACGGCATAGATACTGGAGCTGATAATGTCATGCATTCTTGTTTGTTTGATGAATGTTTGACTGATGAACGAAATTATTACCCATTTCTTACCCCAGGTGCCTGGTTGACACCCGGCAAATAATGTACAAGAGAAGAAAATTGAAAGGAACTTTTCTTTTTAGTAATAATAATAATGATAATATTAGTAGCAATAATAGATGTTTACCTCATTTCTCCACTGAGACGTGATGCGGCACAAGGTCGGATATGTGGAACACGAGCGTACAAGGCCAAAAATTCCCTTAGCCACCGCAACTGTTGGTTGCGTTGCCCCAGTGGCGAGTACCGTTCCCTCTCTCTATGGTAATAAGTAGGTGCATCCCCTGGCAGCTTTTCTCCAGGGTTGGGCACCTCAAAGAATTATTTTCTCAGTTGAGCCTCTGTCCTCCGACGGAACCACAACTGAGTCGCACTCTGCCAGAAGACAGGGACACCACTGAGAGATGATAAATCCTATCCGGCATGTACCAGGTAAATATATTCAATAATAATAATAATAATAATAATAATAATAAAATAATAATAATAATAAAGATTTGGTTGATCAAAGGTGATATTTAGTAACGGTGAACACGTGAGGTACGAAGAAGATTTAAGGAAATTGGAAACAAATAAGACACTGATACTTGGAATAAAAAAGAGACAGTTGAAATTTCTAGGACAGCACATATTGAAGGTAAGAGGGACAGAGGAAAGCTGTGAATAAACTAACGAGCTTGTTTGAATGGATGGGATAACAGGGATTGCGGGGATAGTAACGAGACAAATATTGCTTAGAGCTACAAACGATAGGAAGGTGTGGAGAGCCATGATCAACCTACTTAACAAGCTTGTGTAAATAGATGGGAGAACAGGGATTGGGACGGATAGTAAGGAGAAAATAACTGCTTAGAGCTACAAACGATAGGAAGTTGTGGAGAGGCATGATCAACTAACCTAACCTGCTTGTGTAAATATATAGCAGAACAGGGATTGCAAGGGATAGTAACGAGACAAATATTGCTTAGAGCTACAAACGATAGGAAGATGTGGAGAGCCATGATCAACATATCTAACAAGGTTGTGTAAATGGATGGGATTGGGAGAGATAGTAAGATTAAAAACATTGCTAAGAACTACAAGGGACAGGAAATTGTGGAGACCCATGGACACAAAGAAAAAGAAGTATAGTGCTGTGATACTTTGCTTGATCTCTTTTCCAGTATTGATGATTATTGATTAGTGGTGCAATCGGAACTAACTTCCTGCTTAAATCGGTAATTTTTAGGGGGGGGGAGGAAAGAAAAGTCTCCGATTCGGGTAGGATTCTGGGTTTTCCTCTCCGAAAAAGAAAAATAATAATCGGAAATTGAAGGAAACTGAATCTTAAGAACTCCTTTCTTTTAAATGTTATTTGAGAAAAGGAAAAAAAAAAAAGAAGTAAAACTATAATCAAAAGGGCAGTGGAAAGATTCACCTGAGAAATTCGGTAATTGATGCGGAACATTGGTATTTAATCGGTAAAAGGAATTCTTCTTGAGTCTCAGTTCAATTGAGAAAAATCAATAAACATCGATCAGCACATGATGTCGAAGACGTCAAAAGAATCTCTTATTTTCTCCTTTTTTTTAAAAATCATTTCTTTCATAATTTCTCTTCAGGTCTTGTATAATCTCATTTTTTTTTCACTGTTTAGTTTTTAACGGTTGAAAACCGTTTTGTTTCCATCTCTCTTCTCCATTCCATTTTCTTCTTTCCGATTCATTCTCCATCTTTCTTTTTACCTTTTGACTTTCTCTTTCTATATTGATCATCAATTTTTAAAAATTGTCTCGTTACTAACCCTCGCAATCCCTATTCTCCCATCCATTTACACAACCTTTTTAGATTTGTTGATCATGGTTCTCTCCCTGCTTTGATTATTTTCATTCTCCTCATCGCTTATTATCAAACTTTCGTCTCTCTATATTTCTTCCATTTTTCTCTTTCTCACTAAAAAGCTATAATCCGTTCAAATTTCTTTCGCTTCGCAACTACCAGACATGGCTGCCTGGATTTTCATAACTACTTGGATCTCATTACTTCGTTGCTATTTCACACATTATTCACGTTTTTTTTTTGTTATTTTTCTTTTTATTTCTAAATCCATCTTCTCTCCTTTATATAAATTATTCATTTCAAATCAATCGTCATCTTTTCTTCCACGCTTCTCATTTGAAGTTTCGTTATCTTTTCACATCCTGATTCATAATTTCTTTTCATTCCATTTTCTTAATCACCCTTATAGCTCCATTCTTTAAAACTCACCATTCCTTTTTCATCTGATACATTCATTTTCTGTGTCTTCTCATTTGTTCTTTATTTGCCTGATTCTTATTTTAAATGTCACATCAAATGCAACATATTTTAACTTTAATTTTAAAATCCCTAACATTTCCTGTTCAGGAACTAGATTGGTGACTGCTTGGGAATACCAAGTGCTGTTTGTATTGGTGGAGTAATGAACAAAGCTCCACCATTGGAGGTCAGAGGACCGAATCCAATTTGGGTTTGTTGTATTCACTTATGAGAAAATATTCTTGGGAAAGGCATGAATCCAACTCTTCTCCCTTACCTATATTCGTAGAACTTTGTGAAAGCTAACTAAACTAACTAAAATTATTTTCTTTTTAGGTGTTTTCGTTACTTTGCAAACACCATATTTCTTTTAATATAATTTTGTGTAACATAAGTAAACTCGCTGAAAACATCTAAAATGAGGTCAAAATCGAGCTGTTTTCGTTTGAAAATATGACTTCACGTAAATATAGCTTTTTTTTTTTTTAAATATAGCCGTGCAACATTCATAAACAATATCTGTCTAATGACATTATGTCTATAATACACAGAAATTCATACACAGGTCTCCTCAAGGACACATGGCACAGTGGATAAAGGCGTTGGTGACAGAACCCAAAGAGTGTGAGTTCAATACCGGTCAGGCAGTAGAGAACTTGGAAAAAGGAATTAATGGGAGATAACTGATAACTGACTAAATTAAAACATGGCACGTGGAACAAGAACAGTCTACCCCAGTGAGCTAAATAAAGGACATTCCAACCACCTGAAGAAGGCCGGAGCGTACGTTGTAATAAATATGGCGACAAAGATTCGGACAATAGTCCGAATAATGTAAATAGTATTCATAAACAAGTTAAGAATAATACAAGAGTACAATCTGCCGATTCATTAAAATTTTTCTAAGTCTTTTCGTAACTTTGCAAATATCATTTTTTTTTTAAAATAGAACTTTGCGTAAGCTACCTGAACTAGTTGAAAACACTTCCAACAAAAACACCTGGATTTGGATTACTTTTTAGGTCGTTTTTCTAGTGTACGATTTATTTATATTTGCATCGAGAAAAGATAAAACAATAGTTGAACTTCAATTTTCATATTATAGGTTTTGCCAAGAAAACAATGAGGATAAACTTGAGAAACGTATTTTACAATTTTGTGTATGCGTGTATTTTTTACAGTTTATCGACCTTTTGTAGGTTATTCAAAGCCGCAAATATATCTAGATTGTAAGAATATTTTTTGCGAGTATTTGTTGATAATAATGATTTTCAGCTACAAGTTCTAATATTCAATCCATAGCTATTGAGGAGAAGTAGATTTCTATCTTCCCTCAAGGGTATTTGCGCGTGGGTGAATACAACGAACTCAGGTCGGCACTCCGATTTCTCACTCCAAGCCGTTATCCATTTCGCCAAGAGAACATCCAAACTTACATTAACTCTTAATCCTAAGCGATAACCATTCTAGGTACTGACTAGGCTCCGCCCTACTTGACTTTATTGATCGGACGAAAACTGTTGTTTCAACGTGGTATGACCGTAAGTAGTGTGGGTGTGTACGCGCACAGAGAATTATAAGTGGGTCGCTTTCATTCTTTATATAAGAAATGCAGGAAATGATGGAATATGTTTATTAAAGCATCATGCTGGTGATATTAAAAATAATACAAGAATACAATCTGCCGATTCATTTAAATGACTGTTCACTTACCTCACCCATTTATCGCTTCTTCTTCTTCTTTGTGCTGTGTCCTTTTAGGACGTTGACGATCATAGCTCTCCACAATTTCTTGTCGCTTATAGCTCTGAATAATTTTTTTTCTTTTTGTTTTCTCTTCTAAACATTTTCCTGCCATCTCGCTAGGTAGGTTATGTGTTGTTGTCCAAGTCTTTTCCTTCTCATGCGTCCTAATAATTTCAACAGGCATTTTCTGATATTAAAAAGTAAGAGTATTCTTTTTGTTTCCAAATTCTCTAATAGTTCATCGTTGCTCACATGTTCAATCCATGGTATTCGCAGCATATTTCTACAGAACTACATTTCTGTTTTTTCAAGTGTCTTTTTCATCTGAAAGAAGATTGCTTAATATTCACTTCCAAATAGGAGAACTGATATTACGTAACAGTTCAGTACTCCTTTCTTTATTTCTAACGAAAATGTTGTGATATTAAGAATCACAACATTTTCGTTTTTAGAAGGCGTCTTTCACTATCCCAGAGCACCTTCGGATATCAGTGATGCATTTTTCGTTCTCTGTTAGAACACCTCAAAGTTATTAGCCTCTTATAAAGATCAGGAAATGTCGTTAATTCCTATCCAGACACTCGTATGCTTTTTCTTTTAATTATTGTTTACAAACTTGAAATAATCACTACCACTCTATCCTTCTGTGTAAATTTACCAGTTTTGTTCTTTCGAGACGTAAAAATGCTGACTTTCAGCGGCGTTATATTGTGTTGTCTTACGACGCATGATCAGCAGTCAACTTCCGCCTGTCTCTTACTTTATCATACACTATATATCTCTTCTACTTGCCATATGTAACTCCTATTTATCAATCCACTACAAGCAGAATAAAGATCAAATGAAACGTTTCTTTATTTCCATATCGTAATTTCCTGTTTAGAAATGAACGGATAACGTTATATAACGAGTATTTTTGGGCACTTCGAGGCGGTGTAATGGTGATATAATCGAATAACCAGTCACCCCCATGAATTATTACACTATAGTTAGTAAGTAGCAATAAAGTCGACCGTCTACGAATGACTGAAGAGAGAGACCTCCCTGCAGTTTGTTTGGGCCCCTTTTATCTCGACTGGGTCAGCTTTATATTTTCTCATGCCCGTATGTTTTTTATCCTTTTCCCACTCCCTTAGCGAGAGCGCCTCTTCATTTTGTCCAATGGGCAGAATACAGCGGCCTCTCTGTTTTGAGGTTTGGACGGGCTCTACTAACATCAGTTATATTTAATTTGATTTGTGTTAATATTTTAGTTTGTTATTAGGTTCATCTCCCTCCCCTCTCATTTTTTTCATCATAGAATTTTATATATATTTTAGTATCATTAAATTTTTATGTCGGTCTCCCTAGAGAGAATGTGGTATTATGGTGTATGAAGGATTGATTGGTGACGGACGTGTTCTTGTGGTGAATGTGAAAATTGTAATGTATGAATGGGTCGTGAATCAGATTAGCTAGGTATAGGATAGTTAGATAAGACCAGCCTCAACCCATCCCACTTGTTCGGCCTTGTGCCATAATTGTATTTTTTAATGAAATAAATATTGAGAAGGTAAGAGCGAGACTACACAAACATGTCCGACCTTCCAATTAGTGGCACTCACTACTAGATAGACCTATGTGTATAACTGTACCGTATTTTATATTGTACTTGTTGTGTGCAATAAACCTATTCTTTTAGTATCCACCTGGTGTTATGTGTTTATTCCCTTAGCACGGAATATAACAAATGGTTAGCAAGTTTGTCTCGCTAAAACAGTTACGATTGAATGCCCCATACTTTCGGCCTTGTGCCACATCTAATCAACGCTTAGAAAATTAATATAACGAAGATTTGGGCACCTCGAGCAAGCTTGTCGCGCTAGAACAATTACGACTGAGTATTGAGTTAGATCCTCACTAGAAGCCCCATACTGTCGGCCTTGTGCCACATCAAAGCTACGCTTCGAAAATATATATAACGTGTAGATTTCTTCGATGTAATGAAACTACCTTTATTTGGGAAGCTGTCGTGAATAATGAATTCTTAAAGAAAGATGCATTATCAGCTTTAATACTAGAATTTCGGTAAGCCTGCATGGAAGATAGTTCATAGCTCATAACATTAAGCAAGTGGTCTTTTTTTTATATAGAATATAGACTTTTTATGGTTGGTTACTGAATGAGGTAATAGATTTCTCTTAAAGCATGATAATACTATTAGTGCAGTTAGTTAAATGACTAACAGTCAAATCACTCTGAATCATCAGTTCTCGTTTGATAACCGAAATTGGGTGGTGCATAGCTCGTTTAGTACTTAGATAAGCGACCACTTGGCAAAAGAAGAAAACCGTTTGGATATGTGACTAGCGACATAAAAAAACCTTACTTGAAATGGAAGCCACCAACAGTAATGCCTAATTTTATACAGAGCTGTATTCCCCTACTTCTTCGTGGAGTTGTAGGAAGTAAAGGGGGTTTTAGATAAATACTAGATACATAATTAGGAAAATATAGACAATATTTTAGTTGAAAATAAACGTTGAAATGCCAGGAATATAGAGAATATAGAATGTGCTACCTGGGGACCATTGTTCTTGGCATTATTTTTGTTGAAATTTGATAGGATTGTCTCCTAGAGCATTCCATAATAACTGCAGTCTGATAAATCTGCTATGGACAGTTAAAAAAAAAAACAACAAAAAAACCTTTTTATTTAAATAAAACAGACTACGTTGAACATCTCATGATCTTCAGACAAATAGAAATATTCCGTTTTCGAAATCCAATAATTATCTTCATTGGTATTTGAGATGGAAGACGTGATGGGCTCTGAATATTTAGTTCCAGGTTTTAGCTTTCTCACTGTTGTAATGCATTTTTTCTTGCAAGTTCAATAGCTTTCATGATCATTAGTTTCCTAATGGGTAATGGCAACTCCCTGTCTGCTATACTCAGAGGAGACTTGATTGCGAACCAATTTAGAATAATTAATGAGAAGAAGCAGACAATATGGCTTCCATAGTAGATCGTAAGTTATAGCGAACTCCCAAAGCACTGTAATATTTTCACTTCCTAGAACTGGTGAGGGGTATTTTATTACCATTTTCAGCATAGAAAAGATGATGATGATGATCATTCCCTTTGATTTTTGTTGTATATTCATTTCTTTCCGGCTCCCAACCAGAGGCCTATGGTCAGAAATGTATCAACATTTTTGACTGAACATTTTTATAAAAAAAAAATTAAATAAATAAAACAACACAAAACACGCATTTTACATAGATAAATGTCTTAAGATTTTCTTTTGTATTTCTTTAACGGATAGGCTGCCAGGAATCCCTTCAATCAATCTATCAAAACAATTTCCATTTAAAAATATGGCCTTAACCACAACTGGAATTATTGATGACTTTATTCACCACATTTTTGAGATTCCTACTTCAAAATCCTTGTTTTTCTTTAAGATCTTCAAAGATACATTACTATTTGCAGAGACGACCATATCAATAAGAAAGCACATTTATTTTTGTGGTCTTTGATCCCGATGTCTGGGAGATTAACTTTGATTCTTCTGTCTGTGCGTATAGTAAAGTCCCATAAAATTATTACAGGCCCTATGTCTGTAAGAAGGCCTGGATAGGATTCATACCAGTTATTATTTTTAAGAATAATTATAACCAAAATGATCGACGTAACATTTCCAATATTCTGCAACTCTTAGAGAAGAGCGCGATTTAAAAAGATAAAGACGCGGTGTTTAACAATATTTAACTACATCGATCGATATAGTCTAAATGTTGTTCAATATTATCAAAGAGTGTGTCTTTTCTTTTTTCTTTTCTTAAATCACACACTTCTCTAAGTATGTGACATCAACAAATTTGTTGAACATTTCAGCATGCACGCCTGGAATTTTGATGAACATCTTAGGCACACATTTTAAAAGAAATATCCAGAACCAACCAAACTTTCAGCTATTAAAACGCATGAAGATAATTACATATTTAAATTACTAACGCCCTACGCTTGAGAGGAGGCGTGAACAAAATGATAGTAGAGTTCCATAAGGTTTATACTAAACTATTTGATTAATTATTCTTACTAACTACCCATCGAACGGAAAATTTCAAACTTGGTACTTTCCCCATCATGTTACTCTCGTTTAAGTTGCAGGCCATTCGCGCTGGATAGGGTTTATTTAATCTTTAGCGTTGCTTACTAGTACAACCATTATTCTCAAGAAGCGATGGTTGTACAAAGGTTTGTATTTCTTAATTTTTTATGTGTATGCAATTTTTAAGCATAACAAGAAGATAGGCATACAGACGGAATACTGTAAAATAATTGTTTCTGTCTTTTTCTTTTCTTAAAATGCCCTCTCCTTTAAACGTTATAATAATAATAATGATGATCTCCAACTCTTAGATGAATCGGCAAGGTGATGGATAGTTATATCTCATCCCCTACTTAAAGGTAAAAGTCAACAGACTTTCCTTAGCACAGGGACTGTCAAAGCAGTGCTATTATCTGCCTACTCCCAATGATGTCAGAAATCTGCAAGGCAGAGAGATTCTTCAAGATTGTCCCAAGAGAACCTTCATTTATTATTAACTTTATTCTTAGTAACTTATTAGTCGTCCTGGGTATGACGATAAACCACATCCAGCAGCAAGGCCTCTGATCGGGAGGTTTTGGAGAGAGTTGAACCACCTTTTAACTGCTGTTTTTTTCTATGTTGCCTCTGACCTGATGTTAGGATCCCAGTTTGTAAATAGCAAAAACCCAAACAAAAATTAACAGTACATTTTTATAGTAACATTACCAGCACTACTTTTTTAATAGAAAATTGCTAACACTTAGTCAAATTAGCAGCAATACATATGATTTACAAACTAAAATTTTAAAAAAATAGAACCTTTACCCTGTAATTATAAAATTATGTACAAATATTTAAATTTCGGCATTAAATAACCCACAGAGGTTGATATACCGCTAAACAAAATCAACCAACCAACTTATTGGTAAATTATTAGTCATGTAATTATAAAGTATATAAGTTACTAACTCACTAATTGTAAAAGTATATAAACTGCAATAACTTGCAGTGAGATTAGGAGTGGAACGAATTACTGGCGCATTACACTTTGGAGGTGGGGTGGGGTCGGCAGTAAGCTTGGTTATCCGACTAGAAGAAGGCACTTGAAACTGTATCACTTGGAAATACCGAGTGCTGTAATTAAGAATTACTCCAGTAGATAATGTGGAGGTCGTAATATTCTCATCCATTCAGAAAACTTGCCTTCCAATCTCGGTGGAAAAAATGAAAAGAAATATCGTCCTTTTTTATTTTACCCCAAGCAAAGCAATAAAGCCACTAAGATGCAAGGAGTCACTGAGTATGTAAAAATACGAAAAAAAAAATTAATAGGAAGAGAGAACAACAAGGGAACAGAAATTAAGAAGACAGAAGATAACAATGGACATTGCATTTAATTTTGAATATCAAATTTGAATGGGAAACAAGAAGCCGGAGGAGCCTTCCACCAGCGAGAAGTGCGAGAGAAGGATGTCTACATTTTCTAGATAAACTGTAACTATCAATCTGGACAAAAAAAAAAAAAAAAACTGCTGTGAAAAGTTTACCTGGTAGATTAACATAGATATCAAGACGCACGAGATAGAGTTAGGGTATGCTTAGCCTTATGGGTAATCTACTTATAAAACAAAAAAGAAAATACTTCACACTTAGCAATTTGAAAGCAGCTGTTGTGATATCTCGTGAGAAAATTTCTCTTACTGAGCGTCTAGTGAGTTATCCCACAAAGATTCAGTTGCCCCAGATGATCTGACGACATATATTACAAGAAATTTTATCCTACTGGAAGGGATGACGAGATATTACCAAATAATTTTCATCATACTGCCCAGATCGACAAGATGATACGTAAAATAAATGTATTTTTCCTCATTCGTTTGACTCTGGCAAGGATTCGAACTGCGAACCAGAATTCGTAGTTTGCGACTTAAGGTAGTCAAGCAACGATTTTGTTTCAGCAGCTGACTCAGATGGGTTCAAATTCACACGTATACATGCCCACCTCAGATGATTAAACTACTATTCCATCGCCCATATCCCCATAAACCGTACTTATTGGCATACTCTGTAACCCTCTGCCTCGAGTGGCTATTAGGCCATACACAAGCTATTCATTATTATATAAAGAAAAATCCACATAATATTTATAATGATTACTCATTGAAACCAGTTGTACTTGGTGATTGAAGTAGTTACATATTTTGTACGAGGAACAATTTAATAAATAGATTTATTTAATATTGATTCGTTTTCTACGGGCTATCAACCTATTGTAGGTTATTTAAAGTCAGAAAAGGTTTTTAGATTGTAAGAATATTTTTGAGATAATAATGATTTCGTGATACAAGTCTTACTAATTAACCCATAGTTGGGAGTGAAGAGGAGGATTCATACATTTTCAAATGTATTTGAGCGTAAGTGAATATAACGAAAACTACTGGAATTGGAACTCGGCTCACCGATTAACAAGTGATTACACATATAGATTCTGACCAGGCTTGACGTTGCTTAAATTTTGGGGATCATATGGGAACCGTTGTTTCAACGCGGTTCGGTTGCAAACCTCTTTATTTAATATATTTAATAAGTTTAATAAATATTGATTGCTATTTCATCATCACAATCATCCCTTTGGCTTTTGTAATCGTAAGGCAGATCCGAATGCAGAAGCCACACCAACTCTTTTCCATAACGGTCTATTAACGGAAGCCATCAGCAATACTGGTACAGTCATACCTGTCCATTGTTTGATATTGTCCAACAAGTTTTTGCGTTGGTGATGTCTCCTACGTCCAACTTCAACGGGGCCTTGTATGATGATCTTGCATAGGTTGTCTTTCCTTGTAATGAGTTCAAACCACACCATATTTCTCCGTATGACAGGGACGAGAAGAGGTTCCTGGTGGCCCACAAATCTTTCAACCCCTTTGATTTTTTTTGTTCCCAATACAATATGCTAAGGAGTTCTCTTATGCATTCGTTCTCAAACTCTTGGATCCTTCTCTCTGTTTCTGCCAACAGTGTCTACTTTTCACATCCATATAAGAGAATGGAGACTACCAGCGATTTGTACAGTCTGTACTTTGTTTGAAAACTGATTTTGCTCTTCCATATTCTTGTCAATTTGGCCATGGCTGCGGCAATCCGTGTGCGGATTTCCAGGTTGCAGTTACCATCTTTAGACGAGATTGCTCAAGAAGGACTGATATTTAATCCCCTTTAAATTGTCAAAATTAAGAAATTTTAAAGAAATTAAAAAAAAAGAAAGTTAGAAAGAAAGAGAGAAGCAGAAATAAAGAAAGAGAAAACAGTAGAAAGAAAGGTAGAAAGAGAGAACGATAGAAAAACGGTAGAAAGAAAGAAGAAAAATAAGAACGCCTGAAATTGGAACTCGGTTCTCCGATTAACAATTCTGAATCGTTACCATTGCACCACCAAAACACCGAAGAGCACAGCACTTGGTATTTACAAGTGATCATGCATCTAGATACTGACCAAGACGTTGCTTAACTTTGGTGATTGTACGGTAACTAGTGTTTTAACGCGATGCGGTTGCAAACCTCTTTATTTAATATATTTAATAAGTTTAATAAATATTGATTGCTATTTGAGCCTCTTTAAATCATCAAAATCGTCTACAAGGCCATTTATTAAACCATTGTTTATGAAAATGTTGAGAATAGGAAAATAAATCGTGTGAAGAAATTAGCTCAAATGTAATTAAATCATTTTTCTAGTAAAATAAGAAATGGTTTGATTATAAATGCATAGGATAAGCAATTCTTTTCCAACTGGAATTTTCTTGTCAGTTACCGTACATAAATTTATGTGTTATTAATGGAGAGTATGTCTTTACGTGGGGATTTTCCCTGACTTTCGTGGCAACTGGCCAGCTTTTAAATTATACAATGAATTTCAAATGCTGATATTGACCTCATTTTATGATAATGGAAAATATTCCCTCAGGTCTATAAGAGTGATTACATTTAGAGATTGAGAATTAAAAAAAAAGAGTTCTTAGCTTTTTTTTTCTTTTTCAGAAATGTAAGTTCAGTGGACATAAAATAGGCTATTAATTCAGTACATAGAAGCATAAATTTTCGAATACACCATATTATAATTCTGCATGTTTTTAGGTTAGCGCGTGCATCACGCCTTGCTATTACGTCACATAAATAATGGGCAATTCCACAGTGTGAAAGTAGAAAAAAAAAACATATCAGAGATCCTGCTCGGTTTTAGTTAGAAAAAGAAAGTATACATAAGAAATAAAGAAAGAAAGGTAGAGAGAAAGAGGGAAAGGTAGTAAGAAATAAAGAGAGTGAGAGAAAAATAGAAAGAAAGGCAGAAGTAAAAGTAGAAACAAAGAAATATAGAAAAACGGTAGAAAGAAAGGTAAAAAGAAAGAAAGAGAAAATAAGATAAAACAGACGAAAACACTCTCGTGTGTTTAATGTCTGCTAAAGTGAAATGGAAGAACTTTGAATCTTTTCATTTGTACCCTCTTACTTCGTTAAAACATTCAAACTTATGTTTTCTATTACAATATTCTGTTAAATCCTTTAATCTCAAACATGTATCGATGCAACAGGGCGAATTTCCACGGGTATTTTATAGTCATAGAACTCGCAAACCGCTTATTTAATCAATAAATTAAAAATTATTCATCAGAAAATTAAAATAGGAAAACCATTAAAATTTTACGGATACTGTTAGCTTAAATAATTAAATCTTCATTTAAATATTTTTGCATTTAAATTAGCGTTCGAGTCATATTCAGTGCCGTTTGGTCGGCGATTCCATGACTTTCGTGGCAAATGGTCAGCTTTTAAATTATACCATGAATTTCAAGGCATGTTAGAAAAGATAAATCTGTTTTGAAATCTTAGTTTAAGATATAAACTATTTGGTAAAAAAGTGACTCCTATTTCTCATTTCGGAAAATTCTAAAATTAACTTGGATGTAAATGAATTGAAACGAAAAGTGTAAGAAAGAAATTTGTTAATCTTTAATACGTTATTACAAATTCTGCAACACAGCATTTCGAATATCATTTGACATTTCGACATTTGACCTTTTTGAGTTTTGCCTGAAATATTTCCTACCGTGGTTGACATCATTCGCTGAATTATATAAACACAGTTGGTACTATTTTGAGTATTTCCATTTTTGCTTCACATTGAACAACACTAGTGAGTTAAAACAATTAGTACTCTTAGATTTATAAGTCTACCATTCATCCTTTCTTTGAATATTGCTGCCACGTCAGGTCTGCAGCTTCTGCTATATATTTAGAGATTATAGATAAAATCCAAAGAAGAATTTGAAATGACTTGGCATCTCGTAAAGCTAAATTTCTTGTGTCTTTTCTATAAATAATTTCATGGTAATTGTTCTGATGAACTTTCGTCGTAGCTAGACTTTATGTGTCCTGCGACAGGAATCTGTATCCTACACAGAACCGTCATGTAACCTGCCGTGCTATACCATTTAGCTACCGAGGAAGTGCCTGGTTAGCAAAATAAAATTACTGTTTTTAAACTACAGACTTCCCATGATTTCTCTCGAAGCTTATCTTAACGTAAACAAATAACATCATATATTATGAAATGAGTTAAGTCCGACAATTCATTTAATAATTTTCTGTTTATACATTATTTTTATAAATACAAATATTTAACTAATACGCCCGAAAAATCTTAAAGAAAATATGTGTCCTCCGACAAAAATCGAACCTGTATAATACACGGTACCGCCATAACGCCTGACGTGCTATACCATTTAACTACAGAGGAAGTGTCTGGTTAGCAAGGTTAAATTACTGTTTTTAAACTACAAATTTCCCATGGTTTCTCTGGAACGCCCATATCTGCTTGAAGCTTATCTTAGCATAAACAAATGATATCATATATTGTGAAATGGACTAAGACGGAGGACACATATTTTCGATGAGATTTTTCTGACATTCAGGCCGGTAAATGGAGTTAATATTGTTTATTATAAACCGAGCATTTACTTTGCATCTATAAAAATAACGTATAAACAGGAAATATAAAAAAATAATTGTCGGACTTAGTCCATGTACCCATTAAATTAAAAGTACATTTTATAGTAACAATAACAATTATATATATATATATATATATATATTATACTACAAGTAATACTCGGTTGGAAAAAGCCTCGGATAGCATAACTTGTACGTCTATCAAAATAAATTGGTACCCTAGGAAAAAATTGGAAAAAAAGAAAGAACTAGAAACATCCGATGAGAGCGAAATAAATCATCCAGTGCCTTAAATTTTTAGTCCAAATGTGACGTCGTCCCCCGGTCGCAGCGCCAACTGTGACGTTCTATCCTGATCTACCACGGCGCCAGTTGTGACGTGGCCGTTCCAGGGTCCTATCCCGGTCACGACACCAGTTGTGACGTCCCTAAACAGCACCAATTGTGACGTCTTCGCCGCGGCGCCAGCTGTTCGCTCCTCGCTGCTCCGTCCGGGTGTCGCTGCTCCAAACGTGACGTTCGCCTGTCGCGTCAGTCGTGTTGTCTCGTACTGTGACGACCAACTGGCTTGGTATCGTAGGTGGCCTTTAATTTTCATATCTGCCCAAAGTCTTTTTTAGTCGCCTGTTTCTTGTCGTCACTTATCGAAATAACATTTTCGCTTGAATTTTTCCCTTGGCCGGTGGTCTGTGTTTTGATAATAAGATGCCTTCTCGTACCAATAGTTTGTTTTCATATCCCTAGATAACACTTCCCTACCCACTCAATCTCATTGTCATTGTAATGACACTCTTTCGCCATTTGCCACTTATCCAAAATAACTCTTTTTTTTTATTGCCTCTTAAGCCGTGTGTGTGTGTTCGCTTATCACCTATGATCCGTCTCGCATTACTTTTTCCCTTCCTTTCTTCTTTTCTTTCCTTTTCCCTTTTTGCCTTTCTTTCTCTGCCTGGATGCATGGTGCCACAAAAGAAAAAAAAACAAGCTAGTAATAAAGCTAAAACGTAGAGGACTCGATACGCTAAGTAGAACAGGGATAAATGAAATAAATACTAAAGAGCCAGGAACAACCTACCTAGGTTTCACCTAAACGAATCTTCAGGGGAAGCAGGCTTATCCTGAAGATCCGTTTAGGTGAAACCTAGGTAGGTTAGTTCGTAGTTAAGAATTTCTAATGATTTATGAAAGCAGAAAATACTCCGACATTGGACAATTGACAAGGGCGGACTGAAAATTTCATATTTGCTCACGAAACGTACTTTAACCTAAACATTGTTTTGCCTGCTTCAGTATTGCAGTAGAATTTTTAATTAGCATTTAATCTTCATCCTATTTTCCAATATCTCAAAAAATATTTCTTCCTTTACTGGCCAGTCTATCATAACAATATCAGAAAGTTTTAAGATCTCTGGTAAAAAAAAAAAAACCCCTCCTTGCTGGTTTTTGGCCAATCACAATGTTTGCAATGTCACCTTTGTTTTATATCTACAGATACTTGACAATATCCAGTGAATAATTTGAAACGTCTGGGGGGGTTGCTCGTGTTCAATTTTGGTGACTACGTAGTGACAGTTAACCATGAAATGTGATTTCAATCAAAGATGGGCAGATAATTAGTATCTACTTACAGGGAGACCTGATGTTGAATAAATATGAAAGGTACAGATAATTCTGGAGACTGTTTTCTTTTTGTAGCCTGCAATCAATCTGGAGCCAGGATTAAACCTGACTGCACAAATGTAACATTGATTTTTGGGTAATCTAACCCGGATAGGCAGGGGATATACGGTGAGTTACAAAGCCAATCCAGGTGAAATTTGTGATCCACACATTTTTTTAATGTTTGACACAATGTCGTTTTATTTTTTAAAAATAAGAATTCTCTGTCTTAGTTGACATAAATACAAATTCGAGATATTTTCCAATCCATCGCGTTTGTCTTGCTCTCTCCTAGCAAAGGTAGTATATTCGTTTCATTCGCATAAGGTGTATCTTCATCGATTGTTTCTGTACCTGTAATTCTGAAAGTACTATTTGGAAGACTTGTCACCATTTCTTCTAACGATATCATCTTACGTCAGTTTAAATTGACACTTTAGCTCACAGACTATAATTTTGGAAATTAAAATATATTTATAAATGTAACGTTTTTGAAAACTTAAAGTTTCCATTTACGCTATTTACATTACTGTTGTCCTAAACTTTATTGTTATATTCACGAGGTTTCCGTCGTTGTACGCTCTGGCATTCTTCAGGTGATATACTTTGGAATTTTGAACTTAGCCCTTTATTTAATCCATTGGAGTAGACCGTTCTAGTTCCACATGCCATGCCTTTTCTGGATATCTCAGTTTCAATTATTTCCATTTAGTAACTCAACTCTAAAGTTTTTGTTCAACTCTACTGTGACACTCATGGCTCTTTGGGTCAAGTTACTGAATTACTTCAACCAACGCTTTTATCCACTGAACCATGACCCCTTGGGTTGAAGTAATCCAGTGACTAGAGTTGTGAATTAAATATCTGGTAGAGTAGATTTACTAAAGGGAATCAACTGAAACTGTGATATCCAGAAAAGGCATGGCACGTGGAACGAGAAAAATATAATCCAATGGACTAAATAAAGGATTTGGTTCGAAAATTCAAACATATCACTTGAAGAAGGCCGTAGCATCAAACGGTCGAAACGTCGTGAATATGACAATAAAGATGAGGAAAACAGTCCGAACAATGTAAATATTGCAAATAGGCATAATACCTCATTTAAAAAGGTAGACTGATCTAAGTTTTCATTTAAAAGTAGGAAAATACGTTCTGTAAGCAAAATGATCCAATATATGGTCAAAAAGAAGGTGTCGGTTTAACTCATATCCTACTGACATGAGGGCACCTCGACGTGGTGTTATGATTAGCAAGCTTGTGTTGTTAGGACAATTACGGCTGAGTAGAGGGTTTAGTTCCCACTGGGTGACCCCATACTTTCAGCTTTGTGACACATTTAAAATACGCTTAGAAAACTTCCATATCTTCCTAGCGTCAGTTTAAACTGTTGCATTCTTTTTACCTACAATTATGACATTAGAAAGTGAACATTTCACTGAAATATTTAGGAAATGTTTTTAATTTTCATCTGAGATAAAAAAAAAAGAGTTTATGAATATGATAACAGTATAATGATAAAAAAAGAGTATAAAGTTTAAATTGACGCCAGTTAAATATGTTAGTGCAATGAGAAGAAAAGAAAAAATAACAAGGAAATGAAAAACAAGTAATAATAACATTACATAAATATTATGAGAGTTTTTAGTCTTCATTGAATTTTTTAAAACTTTTATTCCTTTTGTATTTTGTATACAAATTTTAGTATAGAGCCTGTGATAGTAGTGAAAAATATAAACCATTACAATTTTAGTACAAGTAATTGAATAGTATTGATGATAATAGGTGCCGTGTTTTGTTTTTTAGTATTTATTATTATTGTTAGTTTTCGGTATTTTATTTATTTATTTTTTGCCTTTTATCATAAATGCCTGTAATAAAAATGGCCCGAGTAAAAATTAGTACACTTCGACTTTTGCTCTTAAAATACTTTTTTTGCCTTATGATGATAACGAATGATCAAAACAGTGTGTTCCTCCATGGGGGCGGGATAAGAAGGAGGATCTGCATTCTGTCCCCCTTCTATTCATGTCACAGTTCGTCACGGCTCCAGGCGAGTTTACCTCCCTTGATTTCTGTCTCTGGTGACTGGTTATCTTCGGTTAATAACCTTTCGATTGGAGATTCATTTGTGACGTCTTCCTCCAAGCCTATAAAATAAAGAATGGATAAATTAAAATTATGAAAACTGGAAACAGAGTATCACTTTCTTTTCTCTCTCTCTCTCTCTTTGAAGAAAAACAACCTACTAAGGATTGCAAGGTCACTTATCAAGAATTAAATAGACAAGAATATATATATATACAGTGTAACCCGGATATAAGAGAGATTTTCTCTGGTCCCAAATTAGAGCCTGTGTTAATGTATATAAATTAGACCAAACCCGGATATAAGAGAAACCCGGATATAAGAGACTTCTCCAGTCCCGACAACTCTCTTATATCCGGGTTACACTGTATAACATTAGGACAAGTCGATTTTGAAACCGTGGTATTGCACTCAATTTGAAAATTGGGATTTCACATGAGGAATAACGACACCAAACAATTTTTCCAAATACTTTTCGCTTTTTGAGGAAACGAGTTTAAAAATTAAGTTTAGGTACAAAATTGAAGCGTTGGAATTTTATCAGTGAAAAACCTTATATCGCAGCCTTATAAAATGTATAAATTACTAAGTGTTGTATATGGACAAGATACATGGCACAAAGACATTATTGCAAAATCATGGTGGCATCAAATAAGACTTTCATTTACATCAAAAGGAAATTATACAGAACGATTTAGCTATATTATGATGTAATATTAAAATGTTGTAAAATGCTGTAGTTTTAGTCTGATTTTCAATAAACAATGCAAATTAAAACATTTTTTTTTAATTTGTGCCCAGTAGTGGTATGGTATTATATACATTTTATCTATTTTTAATTTCTATTTATTATGATCTAACAAATATTTATTGAGTAGTTTTTTTTCAATCTTTTATAAATTTTTACTTATCGAATACAGTAAAAAAATTACATATTTTGGTTTTGTTAGTACTTAATCAAAATTCTGGTTTGATTACATTTCCATTCAATGCATCTAATACAAAATATTATTTGAAGTTATTCTTGAAATAGTAAAAATTTGAAGTCAGTTTGTAAGCAAAAATCTGAGAAAAAGTCGATTTTTAAACGTAAATTCTGAAAAGTTGGTAAAAGTTATGAATCTCATTATTGGCCGCAGGACTTATCACATTAAACTCCAGCTTTTACATCGTATGCAGTGTTTATTTTTCTAAATAAAAATGAAAAATCAACCTGCCCCATTGTAACATTACTATCCTTGTTTTTATGCGAAACCATTATATTTTGCAGACAAGTTTGGACTCGATAACGGATCTTTAGCCGACCCTGTAAAAGTTTTTGTTACCGAAGTATCTCATAAAATTCATATCTTAATAGTATCTAATATTTTTCTTTTTCAATTTATGAATTTTATATTGTTGCGTTAGGTTTGGGGTCGTCGTTAGATGACATGCAAAAGCTACAACAGTTGAATTGGTTGTGGGGAAAAACAAAACAAAAACTAAAAAACAAGGGCATAAATATAGACATTTTATTCTGTGGAAAATGTTCAAAGAGTTCCTGAAAGAAAGTGAACTGTTTTATGATAGTCTCTTTAAATAAAAAGAAGAAATGGTTGAACTAACCCTGGTGGTAAGTTAAAGAGATCTATCTATCTATCTATCTATCTATCTATCTATCTATCTATCCTATTCTATTCTCTATGCATCATATCTATCTATCCATCTATCTATCTATCTATCCATCTATCCATCTATCTATCCATCTATCTATCCTATTCTCTGCTCATATCCATATCCATCTATCTATCTATCTATCCATCTATCTATCTATCTATCTATCTATCTATCTATCCTATCCCTATTCTCTGCTCATATCTATCCATCTATCTATCTATCCATCCATCTATCTATCTATCCCATTCTCTGCTCATATCTATCTATCTATCTATCTATCTATCTATCTATCTATCTATCTATATCTATCCTATTCTCTGCTCATATCTATCTATCTATCTATCTATCTATCTATCTATCTATCTATCTATCTATCTATCCTATTCTCTGCTCATATCTATCCATCTATCTATCTATCATATATATCTATCCATCTATCTATCTATATCTATCCTATTCTCTGCTCATATCTATCTATCATATCCATATCTATCTATCTATCTATCTATCCATCTATCTATCTATCTATCTATCTATATTCTCTCATATCATATATCATATCTATCTATCTATCTATCTATCTATCTATCTATCTATCTATCTATCTATCTATCTATCCTATTCTCTATCTATCTATCTATCTATCTATCTATCTATCTATCTATCTATCTATCTATCCTATTCTCTGCTCATGTCTATCTATCTATCTATCTATCTATCTATCTATCTATCTATCTATCTATCTATCTATCACTATAATTGCAACAATAATATTCATATCTTTAATTTTTTCTTACTGGTGTTAATTTTTTTTAGACCTTTCACCCCAAGCAAGGCGTGAGTTCCACTAGCACGCAAGGGGTTACAGAGAGTGGGAGGAAGAGTAAAGAGGTGTGAAAGAGGAAAGGATGAAGAGAAGGACAGGAGATAGATCAAGGCATCTGGAGATGTCGATTGACATTGCATTTGAATAGTTGGAAATTATAGCTATCAGGGAAGCAAGTAAGAGGAAGGGAGTTCCACAGGCGAGAAGTGCGAGACATGAAGCTATTGGAGTAGAAGAGACGGTGAAAGTGCGGGACTGAGATGCCGACCTAGTGGCACGTTTAAATTCATGCAGTTTTCAGAAATAGTTCGTCGGAGCAGTTACCGTGAAAGTATTTGTAAAAAAGACAGAGAGAGGCGACGGCACGTCTGTGAGAGAGCGACTGCAAACGAGACAGTCGCTCTTTGGAGATAATAATGATTTTCAGATTTTTGAGAATTTACGCTTAAAATCGTCTGAAAAAATGTACATCATTTTCTCAGATTTTTGCTTTCAAATTCAACTATTTAACTCATAGAGGCAGAAAAGAAGTGGATTCATGTTTCTCCCAAAGATTTTGCACGTAAATGAATGTAACGAACCTGACTGAAATTTGAACTCGGCTCTGAGATTTCTCATTCCTAGCCGTTATCCATTACAACGCACTGATATTGCCACACTACAGTGGGTGGTAGCACCTGTTAGGGTCCTAGCTATGGGCAAATTGTCAGCCCCCACCAAACAAAAAACTATGGAAGTATAAAAATATTAATAGTAATAAAAGCAATATATTTAGATAAAGACCAACAATACATACAGTGAAATGATCAGGGATACATTTCAAAGGCAAAATGACCAGTAACAATTTTATCTGTAGTTGAAGGCATCCATCTGTGTTATAATATATTCAGTTGAAGCCATAAAATTTCGTTCAAAAATATTTAGATTTCGGCATTAAGCAATCCATAGAGGTTGATATACCGCTAAACAAAATCAACTAACCAACCCAAACTACAGACCAGGCTTGATGTTGCTTAACTTAACGATGATTGGACTAGAACGTCTCTTTCATCTTTTCAGAAAAAAAAAAAATTAACAAGCAAGAAAGGATTAAAAAACGTAAAGTTTTCAGCACTTCTTGTCGAAGCTCTATTCGTATCTCTCGTATCATTTATTATCTTATAGCTTAAAATCAGCACTCGGATCGGACATTTAAGCTAATTCTTACGGAGAGCAGAGTCTCCGGCTCCAAACTAAATGGACCTCTGGTCTAGCTTAGAAAACAATAATGGTAATTCTGAAGAAATAACTTTTGAATTTCTTAATTGATTTTATGGAACTTCAAAACCTCACTTTAACTCTAATTCGGGCTCTAAGTCCAATTCCAGCTACAAAGACCGATTTGGATCGAAATTCCAAATCAGGCAAAAACAGAGTTCCTCAAATCACAAACAAACTCTGTAGAACTTTGAAACCTCACGTCACGAAACGTCTCACTTTAACTTTGATTCCTTGGCATTTTGAAGAAATAAAATTGATTTTCAATTTACAAAGATTTGGAGATATTTTAATCTGAATTTAAAACATTTTTTAATTTACGAAGGTTTTGTGTTAATTTAAACACAATATAAATTAAAAACTTCTAAAACCATTAATTTTTTTTCATTATTTTTTTAAATTTGAATTTTTAACTGTTCCATCCACATCCGGACACAAATCCCAATTCTGGATGTTCAATCACTAGATGAAGGGCAGATTTTCAATCGCGGGATCATCCTGATTCCAAAAAAGATACAATATGTTTATGTAGAGCAAGTGTGGCCCGGGTTAGAGGGGTTTCAAACACACGGACGGACAGAGAGAATTCGCCTTTTTATTATTTAGATATTTAACTCTTTGATCCCTGCATTCCTGAAAAATTTTAACCATTCTGCCAGAGTTAAAATTCGCAAATGATTGGTATGTAATGTTTCACGGTAGATAAAAGAATAGTTACATGTGTTTAAACATCATTCAACTGGTGGCTGAGCATTACGTGATTTTTCTCTATCACTGATAAATCGGTGGTCAGAGCTCAAAGGGTTAATGTCACAGATTAAATATTATATAAAACATTTTCAATCTTTGATCTCGAAAAAACTTTACTGCTGATCTAATCGTGAAGCAAATGTATGATAGTAGAACAAACTGAGAATTTTGTTTTTTCATATCCACAATCACATTCTTGGTTAGGAAAACAGCATATTGTCTCTATCTCTGTGTGTGTGAGTGGGCGTGTGAGACGAAAGTAAGTCTGTAAATTAATCATCTTACGAAAAGTTAGAAAAAATTAATTAGCTGAAATTTCGCTTCAAAACACGCACAAATGTGTTTACCAAATTTTCATAATTTTTTAATCTGTTTTAATTTAAAGTTTTAGCGAGGCTAGATTTTTGAAACGTAATTTGATGTCTTTGGTAATTTGCAAAAGTCTGCTTGGTGGATGACGCTGTTGTGTATTTTATGACAGAAATTAGCGATTACTGTTAATATTAGTATGAAAGTAAAAAGATGTTACTTTTCAAGAAAAGGTAGGCAGAAACATTCGGTACAAATCACTTTTCATTACTCTATTTTAACGTACTTAAGTAATTATAATTTTCGAAAAAAATCGTCAAAAAGAATAAAAATCCGCCACTTCTATTGAACACCATAGCGAATATAGAATGATTGAAAAGTAACTCCCTATTTTATGTCTGAGTTCCCAGCCAGGATTCCTGACTTAAGACTCTGTAACTTTTTTTCTTTGGAGTTGTCTAAAAAGGAACAATTCTACTATACCAAACCAAGACTTTAGAAGAAATTGAAGAACTAATATAAGAAGTTATGTCTTATATAAAACGCGATTCCTGGGCGACTCGAGAAGCTAGTAGCGAAATCTGGTGGCCATGTCGAATTTTAGATAAAACCTCATGATAAACGCTTTCCTCTCATATCCATTACTTGTAAAAAATACTGTTAATAAATAAATTATAAGTATTTTAAAACGGGAGTTACTTTTCAGTCACTCTGTATATATATATATATATATATATATATATATATATATATATATATATATATACGAGGTCTGATTAAAAGGTATTGAGACTGATGCTAAAAAAAAGAAAGCAAAAACACATATCAGTTCTGCATTTAATCTCCTTCGAAGCAGTCCACCTCTAAAGCCACACGCTTTATTCAGCGTCGTTTTCATTGATGAGAAGATTCCTGGAACTCCTTACTTTGAGATAGCGAGCAGCTGTCTCGTCGCATTCTCTTGGATTTTCATGACGTTTTGAAATCTTGCTTTCAAGTGGAATTTGAATGTTTATTCAGAGGAAAACGTCGCAAGGGGCTTGATATGGGCAATATCGTGGTTGTTGGACCTAGGGGATGTTGTCAGTTACTAGAAACTGCTACACAAGTTATGGTCAATGATGGAATCTGCGGTGTGGTGAGACGACCACACTCTACACACTTTCCTTCCAAGCACTGCTATAACCAACGGATATGAGCGATAACGTTATAACATGGTTCCTGGTCAATCTGTGACGAACGGCTTCACCTCGAGTACTTTAACTCTGTTACCATAGCAACAGTCCTGATACTTTTTGATTATACTTCATATATATATATATATATATATATATATATATATATATATATATATATATAATATTTTACATTAATAATATAATATAATATTAATATTTTACATTATTAGGATCTACTTGGATCATATACCAACGGATTTATTACCTGTACCATATATATATATAATGTAAAGACATTTTTATGTTTATACATTCTTTTTATAGATACAAATATTTAAGTAAATGCTCTGTTTATAATAAACAGTATTAGCAAAATTTACCGGTCTGAATGTCCGAGAAATTGTCATAGAAAATATTCGTCCTCCGACAGGATTCGAACCTGTGTCCTATACGGAACCTTCATTTGTGGCCAAATCGGTTAAAGGCACGTCCAGCTAAATGACGGTTCCGTATAGGATACAGGTTCGAATCCTGTCGGAGGACGAATATTTTAACGAGGGCGGACTGAATAACTTAATGTTTTTTGTTTATACGTTATTTTAATAGATGCAATCTATTTAAGAAAATGCTCTGTTTACCGGACTGAATATTCGTAGAAAATATGTGCTTCTACAACAGGAATCGAAAATGTAACACCATTTGATCTGATGTTCTGTTAACCATTCAGCCACAAAGAAGCGTCTGCTTAGCAAAATCCAAATTAATGTTTTTAAACAACAAATCTTCGACGATCTTTCCCGAATGATCATATCAGCTCACGAAACGTACCTTAACGTAAATATTGACAACATATTATGAAATGGATTAAGTTCGACAATTATTTAAAATATTTTCTGTTTATACGTCATTTTAATAGATACAATTTATTTAAGTATATGCTCTGCTTTTTTAATAAACAGTTTTATTTACATTTACCAGCCTGAATTACATTCAATGTAAATATAATTAATACGGTTTATTTAAAAAAACAGAGCATTTACTTAAATTAATTGTATCTATTAAAATAACGTATAAACATATATATATATATATATATATATATATATATATATGTATGTTTTTGTTAAGACAATCTAATGAACGAACTTAAATCTATACAGTTAAAAATCAGCATACTGTGATGATAACTTTCTCGAAGCGTAATGAAAACACAGTTTTATCTGCAAAATAGTTATGTTATTATCAAGATGAAGGAGCAAAGTATTTATTTTTTAATTTTTTTTTTACTCCTTTTTAGAACATTGGAAATTTTGATTAAATCTTTCAGCATAGCAAATGTTCGCCCCTTTCTTGCCAGACACATTAATTTGGAAATTCTTGCAAAATTCAAATAATTGTCGAATTTTAATGAAATTCTCAGGACTTATGCACAAATGAATTAAATTATTTTTTAATTTTTTTTTATTAGAAAATCTTGGTAAAAATATATTTTTTTTACATGTTTCTCCTCCTAACTTAAATTTTTGAATGCTTGAGAAATTCATCGAGATAATTTGCAGTGACTGTATTAGCTAAAAAGCAGAATTCTGTCAAGAAATTAAATCATCGTTTTTGTTTGCAAAATCGGACCCAGTTTTACCGAAAATCTGTTCTGAACCAGAAAATAGAAAACGCAATAAAACTAAAGCATTATTTAATTAGAGAAGCTTTTAATTGCTTTTAAGCATAATATATATTAAAGACAATATTGTCTGAAGAAAAATACTTTTTCGATGAAAAATGTATTTCTACAAAACTTGTTTTCATTTTTACAATGTTTCACAATTTAAAATTGAATAATTTATAATGTTTTTGGATCTTTTAGATTTCAATTTCGATCAGATAATTTTTAGGGAATATTGTTATTAAGTACAACTATATTTACTAATCATAAATTTTCAAGTTTATTACAATGTCAAGACCAGAATTTCTGAAATATGGATGTACAAGCCGATAAATGTATTTATAAAATGTCACGTGTTTTAAGTTTTATCCCCCCTTACCGGAAAAAGAAAAAGAAAACCCTAATAAAAATTATCGCCTGTTACACCATAGATAATTAATATCACGTTCGGCGGTCACCGTCAATAAATCGAGTCAGAGGAAACAAGCTCCCATGGTTACAAAATGCTTGCATACAGCATTTTATGCTATAAGTAAATAATATTTCTTTCAAATTAGATTTGCTAATTTTCCTCAAATAACGTTACAGAAATATATATTTTATTTTTGCAAGATTTTTAAAATGTAAAATTAAGTTTTGCTTACAAATGTCTTACAAATGGCTGATGTGATCGATTTTACTGAAAAAATGCAATTCTATTCCAATTAATATAATTTCTGTCTGAAATGCACCAAAGTATTTTGCTTATCGGTTCAAGTAAATTTTATCGCTTAGCTTTCATTTAGAGCTGCATTGAAAGTTTCAAGAAAGATTTTTTTATTAAAAAAAAATAATTTTAAACCTTAGTTACCTCCACGAATTCGGTATGCATAACTAAATATGACGTTTGAAGTAATAACATGGTATTTTCCAATGAATTTTCTTTTGCTTCCGAACAGAAACTGCTTTTATCACTAAAGACTTCTTGATAAAACAGTCGTTGTTCATGTAATACTGTACAAAATGGCACATGTCGTTGGAATTTCAGCCCGAGCAAGGCGGTAATGCAATTACTTTTGGGGGGGGTTGCAGGTAGGGAAATAGAAAGAGGAGACTGAGAATAGTGAGCATTGAGAAAAGGGGAAAAAAAGCAACAGGATTCAAGAAGACGGAAGACGGTGCGTGGCGTTGCATCAAAATTTTTGAAGATTCTACTTAACAGGGAATAAATAAAACAGAGGAAGTTACAAAACTTATCATCCATATTCTGATGAATAGAGCGCGCAGTAGAATCAGGCCATAGATAGGACAAGAACAGTGCGGGTTAGTTAAAGACACTGGAACAAGGAAAGTAATATTCATGCTCAGAATGTTGTCAGAAAGAGCAATACAAATACAGAAAGACGTCCACCTGTGTTTATAGACTACATAAAGGCGTTTGACAGGGTACACCACAAAGATTTGTTGGAACTGCTCAGCAACCTTGACATATTCGGGAAAGACATCAGAATAATCAAGAACCTATACTGGCAACAAACGGCCTGCATGCGGATAGAGAATGAGTTCAACAGCTATATAAAAATAGAAAGGGGTAAGGATGTGTATTCTCACCGGGCTTATTCAACCTATACAGCGACGCCATTTTGAAAGAACTGGAAATCATATCATTAGCGGCCATATCTATCTATCTATCTATCTATCTATCCTATTCTCTGCTCATATCTATCTATCTATCTATCTATCTATCTATCTATCTATCTATCTATCTATCCTATTCTCTGCTCATATCTATCTATCTATCTATCTATCTATCTATCTATCTATCTATCTATCTATCTATCTATCCTATTCTCTGCTCATATCTATCTATCTATCTATCTATCTATCTATCTATCTATCTATCCTATTCTCTGCTCATATCTATCTATCTATCTATCTATCTATCTATCTATCTATCTATCCTATTCTCTGCTCATATCTATCTATCTATCTATCTATCTATCTATCTATCTATCTATCTATCTATCCTATTCTCTGCTCATATATATCTATCTATCTATCTATCTATCTATCTATCTATCTATCTATCTATCCTATTCTCTGCTCTTATCTATCTATCTATCTATCTATCTATCTATCCCATTCTCTGCTCATATATCTATCTATCTATCTATCTATCTATCTATCTATCTATCTATCTATCATCTATCTATCTATCTATCTATCCTATTCTCTGCTCATATCTATCTATCTATCTATCTATCTATCTATCTATCCTATTCTCTGCTCATATCTATCTATCTATCTATCTATCTATCTATCTATCTATCTATCCTATTCTCTGCTCATGTTCATCTATCTATCTATCTATCTATCTATCTATCTATCTATCTATCTATCTATCCTATTCTCTGCTCATATCTATCTATCTATTCATCTATCTATCTATCTATCTATCTATCTATCTATCTATCTATCTATCTATCTATCACTATAATTGCAACAATAATATTCATATCTTTAATTTTTTCTTACTGGTGTTAATTTTTTTTAGACCTTTCACCCCAAGCAAGGCGTGAGTTCCACTAGCACGCAAGGGGTTACAGAGAGTGGGAGGAAGAGTAAAGAGGTGTGAAAGAGGAAAGGATGAAGAGAAGGACAGGAGATAGATCAAGGCATCTGGAGATGTCGATTGACATTGCATTTGAATAGTTGGAAATTATAGCTATCAGGGAAGCAAGTAAGAGGAAGGAGTTCCACAGGCGAGAAGTGCGAGACATGAAGCTATTGGAGTAGAAGAGACGGTGAAAGTGTGGGACTGAGATGCCGACCTAGTGGCACGTTTAAATTCATGCAGTTTTCAGAAATAGTTCGTCGGAGCAGTTACCGTGAAAGTATTTGTAAAAAAAGACAGAGAGAGGCGACGGCATCGTTCTGGAGAGAGCGACTGCAAACGAGACAGTCGCTCTTTGGAGATAATAATGATTTTCAGATTTTTTTGAGAATTTACGCTTAAAATCGTCTGAAAAATGTACATCATTTTCTCAGATTTTTGCTTTCAAATTCAACTATTTAACTCATAGAGGCAGAAAAGAAGTGGATTCATGTTTCTCCCAAAGATTTTGCACGTAAATGAATGTAACGAACCTGACTGAAATTTGAACTCGGCTCTGAGATTTCTCATTCCTAGCCGTTATCCATTACAACGCACTGATATTGCCACACTACAGTGGGTGGTAGCACCTGTTAGGGTCCTAGCTATGGGCAAATTGTCAGCCCCCACCAAACAAAAAAACTATGGAAGTATAAAAATATTAATAGTAATAAAAGCAATATATTTAGATAAAGACCAACAATACATACAGTGAAATGATCAGGGATACATTTCAAAGGCAAAATGACCAGTAACAATTTTTATCTGTAGTTGAAGGCATCCATCTGTGTTATAATATATTCAGTTGAAGCCATAAAATTTCGTTCAAAAATATTTAGATTTCGGCATTAAGCAATCCATAGAGGTTGATATACCGCTAAACAAAATCAACTAACCAACCCAAACTACAGACCAGGCTTGATGTTGCTTAACTTAACGATGATTGGACTAGAACGTCTCTTTCATCTTTTCAGAAAAAAAAAAAAAAAAAAAAAAAAAATTAACAAGCAAGAAAGGATTAAAAAACGTAAAGTTTTCAGCACTTCTTGTCGAAGCTCTATTCGTATCTCTCGTATCATTTATTATCTTATAGCTTAAAATCAGCACTCGGATCGGACATTTAAGCTAATTCTTACGGAGAGCAGAGTCTCCGGCTCCAAACTAAATGGACCTCTGGTCTAGCTTAGAAAACAATAATGGTAATTCTGAAGAAATAACTTTGAATTTCTTAATTGATTTTATGGAACTTCAAAACCTCACTTTAACTCTAATTCGGGCTCTAAGTCCAATTCCAGCCACAAGACCGATTTGGATCGAAATTCCAAATCAGGCAAAAAACAGAGTTCCTCAAATCACAAACAAACTCTGTAGAACTTTGAAACCTCACGTCACGAAACGTCTCACTTTAACTTTGATTCCTTGGCATTTTGAAGAAATAAAATTGATTTCCTCAATTTACAAAGATTTGGAGATATTTTAATCTGAATTTAAAACATTTTTTAATTTACGAAGGTTTTGTGTTAATTTAAACACAATATAAATTAAAAACTTCTAAAACCATTAATTTTTTTTCATTATTTTTTTAAATTTGAATTTTTAACTGTTCCATCCACATCCGGACACAAATCCCAATTCTGGATGTTCAATCACTAGATGAAGGGCAGATTTTCAATCGCGGGATCATCCTGATTCCAAAAAGATACAATATGTTTATGTAGAGCAAGTGTGGCCCGGGTTAGAGGGGTTTCAAACACACGGACGGACAGAGAATTCGCCTTTTTATTATTTAGATATTTAACTCTTTGATCCCTGCATTCCTGGAAAAATTTTAACCATTCTGCCAGAGTTAAAATTCGCAAATGATTGGTATGTAATGTTTCACGGTAGATAAAAGAATAGTTACATGTGTTTAAACATCATTCAACTGGTGGCTGAGCATTACGTGATTTTTCTCTATCACTGATAAATCGGTGGTCAGAGCTCAAAGGGTTAATGTCACAGATTAAATATTATATAAAACATTTTCAATCTTTGATCTCGAAAAAACTTTACTGCTGATCTAATCGTGAAGCAAATGTATGATAGTAGAACAAACTGAGAATTTTGTTTTTTCATATCCACAATCACATTCTTGGTTAGGAAAAACAGCATATTGTCTCTATCTCTGTGTGTGTGAGTGGGCGTGTGAGACGAAAGTAAGTCTGTAAATTAATCATCTTACGAAAAGTTAGAAAAATTAATTAGCTGAAATTTCGCTTCAAAAACACGCACAAATGTGTTTACCAAATTTTCATAATT
The DNA here is from genome assembly GCA_903632075.3 of Acanthosepion pharaonis. Classification (NCBI taxonomy): domain Eukaryota; kingdom Metazoa; phylum Mollusca; class Cephalopoda; order Sepiida; family Sepiidae; genus Acanthosepion; species Acanthosepion pharaonis. The sequence continues at coordinate 71,361 of CAHIKZ030000003.1, forward strand.
TTTAATCTGTTTTAATTTAAAGTTTTAGCGAGGCTAGATTTTTGAAACGTAATTTGATGTCTTTGGTAATTTGCAAAAGTCTGCTTGGTGGATGACGCTGTTGTGTATTTTATGACAGAAATTAGCGATTACTGTTAATATTAGTATGAAAGTAAAAAGATGTTACTTTTCAAGAAAAGGTAGGCAGAAACATTCGGTACAAATCACTTTTCATTACTCTATTTTAACGTACTTAAGTAATTATAATTTTCGAAAAAAATCGTCAAAAAGAATAAAAATCCGCCACTTCTATTGAACACCATAGCGAATATAGAATGATTGAAAAGTAACTCCCTATTTTATGTCTGAGTTCCCAGCCAGGATTCCTGACTTAAGACTCTGTAACTTTTTTCTTTGGAGTTGTCTAAAAGGAACAATTCTACTATACCAAACCAAGACTTTAGAAGAAATTGAAGAACTAATATAAGAAGTTATGTCTTATATAAAACGCGATTCCTGGGCGACTCGAGAAGCTAGTAGCGAAATCTGGTGGCCATGTCGAATTTTAGATAAAACCTCATGATAAACGCTTTCCTCTCATATCCATTACTTGTAAAAAATACTGTTAATAAATAAATTATAAGTATTTTAAAACGGGGAGTTACTTTTCAGTCACTCTGTATATATATATATATATATATATATATATATATATATATATATATATATACGAGGTCTGATTAAAAGGTATTGAGACTGATGCTATAAAAAGAAAGCAAAAACACATATCAGTTCTGCATTTAATCTCCTTCGAAGCAGTCCACCTCTAAAGCCACACGCTTTATTCAGCGTCGTTTTCATTGATGAGAAGATTCCTGGAACTCCTTACTTTGAGATAGCGAGCAGCTGTCTCGTCGCATTCTCTTGGATTTTCATGACGTTTTGAAATCTTGCTTTCAAGTGGAATTTGAATGTTTATTCAGAGGAAAACGTCGCAAGGGGGGCTTGATATGGGCAATATCGTGGTTGTTGGACCTAGGGGATGTTGTCAGTTACTAGAAACTGCTACACAAGTTATGGTCAATGATGGAATCTGCGGTGTGGTGAGACGACCACACTCTACACACTTTTCCTTCCAAGCACTGCTATAACCAACGGATATGAGCGACAACGTTATAACATGGTTCCTGGTCAATCTGTGACGAACGGCTTCACCTCGAGTACTTTAACTCTGTTACCATAGCAACAGTCCCGATATTTTTGATTATACTTCATATATATATATATATATATATATATATATATATATTTTACATTAATAATATAATATAATATTAATATTTTACATTATTAGGATCTACTTGGATCATATACCAACGGATTTATTACCTGTACCATATATATATATATATATATATATATATATATATATATATATAATGTAAAGACATTTTTATGTTTATACATTCTTTTTTATAGATACAAATATTTAAGTAAATGCTCTGTTTATAATAAACAGTATTAGCAAAATTTACCGGTCTGAATGTCCGAGAATTGTCATAGAAAATATTCGTCCTCCGACAGGATTCGAACCTGTTTCCTATACGGAACCTTCATTTGTGGCCAAATCGGTTAAAGGCACGTCCAGCTAAATGACGGTTCCGTATAGGATACAGGTTCGAATCCTATCGAGGACGAATATTTTAAAGAGGGCGGACTGAATAACTTAATGTTTTTTGTTTATACGTTATTTTAATAGATGCAATCTATTTAAGAAAATGCTCTGTTTACCGGACTGAATATTCGTAGAAAATATGTGCTTCTACAACAGGAATCGAAAATGTAACACCATTTGATCTGATGTTCTGTTAACCATTCAGCCACAAAGAAGCGTCTGCTTAGCAAAAAATCCAAATTAATGTTTTTAAACAACAAATCTTCGACGATCTTTCCCGAATGATCATATCAGCTCACGAAACGTACCTTAACGTAAATATTGACAACATATTATGAAATGGATTAAGTTCGACAATTATTTAAAATATTTTCTGTTTATACGTCATTTTTAATAGATACAATTTATTTAAGTATATGCTCTGCTTTTTTTAATAAACAGTTTTATTTACATTTACCAGCCTGAATTACATTCAATGTAAATATAATTAATACGGTTTATTTAAAAAACAGAGCATTTACTTAAATTAATTGTATCTATTAAAATAACGTATATAAATATATATATATATATATATATATATATATATGTATGTTTTTGTTAAGACAATCTAATGAACGAACTTAAATCTATACAGTTAAAAATCAGCATACTGTGATGATAACTTTCTCGAAGCGTAATGAAAACACAGTTTTATCTGCAAAATAGTTATGTTATTATCAAGATGAAGGAGCAAAGTATTTATTTTTTTAAAAGTTTTTACTCCTTTTTAGAACATTGGAAATTTTGATTAAATCTTTCAGCATAGCAAATGTTCGCCCCTTTCTTGCCAGACACATTAATTTGGAAATTCTTGCAAAATTCAAATAATTGTCGAATTTTAATGAAATTCTCAGGACTTATGCACAAATGAATTAAATTATTTTTTAATTTTTTTTTATTAGAAAATCTTGGTAAAAAATATATTTTTTACATGTTTCTCCTCCTAACTTAAATTTTTGAATGCTTGAGAAATTCATCGAGATAATTTGCAGTGACTGTATTAGCTAAAAAGCAGAATTCTGTCAAGAAATTAAATCATCGTTTTGTTTGCAAAATCGGACCCAGTTTTACCGAAAATCTGTTCTGAACCAGAAAATAGAAAACGCAATAAAACTAAAGCATTATTTAATTAGAGAAGCTTTTTAATTGCTTTTAAGCATAATATATATTAAAGACAATATTGTCTGAAGAAAATACTTTTCGATGAAAATGTATTTCTACAAAACTTGTTTTCATTTTTTACAATGTTTCACAATTTAAAATTGAATAATTTATAATGTTTTTGGATCTTTTAGATTTCAATTTCGATCAGATAATTTTAGGGAATATTGTTATTAAGTACAACTATATTTACTAATCATAAATTTTCAAGTTTATTACAATGTCAAGACCAGAATTTCTGAAATATGGATGTACAAGCCGATAAATGTATTTATAAAATGTCACGTGTTTTAAGTTTTATCCCCCCTTACCGGAAAAAGAAAAAGAAAACCCTAATAAAAATTATCGCCTGTTACACCATAGATAATTAATATCACGTTCGGCGGTCACCGTCAATAAATCGAGTCAGAGGAAACAAGCTCCCATGGTTTTAAAATGCTTGCATACAGCATTTTATGCTATAAGTAAATAATATTTCTTTCAAATTAGATTTGCTAATTTTCTCAAATAACGTTACAGAAATATATATTTTATTTTTGCAAGATTTTAAAATGTAAAATTAAGTTTTTTTACAAATGTCTTACAAATGGCTGATGTGATCGATTTTACTGAAAAAATGCAATTCTATTCAATTAATATAATTTCTGTCTGAAATGCACCAAAGTATTTTTGCTTATCGGTTCAAGTAAATTTTATCGCTTAGCTTTCATTTAGAGCTGCATTGAAAGTTTCAAGAAAGATTTTTTTATTAAAAAAAAATAATTTTAAACCTTAGTTACCTCCACGAATTCGGTATGCATAACTAAATATGACGTTTGAAGTAATAACATGGTATTTTCCAATGAATTTTCTTTGCTTCCGAACAGAAACTGCTTTTATCACTAAAGACTTCTTGGATAAAACAGTCGTTGTTCATGTAATACTGTACAAAATGGCACATGTCGTTGGAATTTCAGCCCGAGCAAGGCGGTAATGCAATTAGCACACAGGGGGGTTGCAGGTAGGGAAATAGAAAGAGGAGACTGAGAATAGTGAGCATTGAGAAAAGGGGAAAAAAAGCAACAGGATTCAAGAAGACGGAAGACGGTGCGTGGCGTTGCATCAAAATTTTTGAAGATTCTACTTAACAGGGAATAAAAAAAAACAGAGGAAGTTACAAAACTTATCATCCATATTCTGATGAATAGAGCGCGCAGTAGAATCAGGCCATAGATAGGACAAGAACAGTGCGGGTTAGTTAAAGACACTGGAACAAGGAAAGTAATATTCATGCTCAGAATGTTGTCAGAAAGAGCAATACAAATACAGAAAGACGTTCACCTGTGTTTATTGACAGGGTACACCACAAAGATTTGTTGGAACTGCTCAGCAACCTTGACATATTCGGGAAAGACATCAGAATAATCAAGAACCTATACTGGCAACAAACGGCCTGCATGCGGATAGAGAATGAGTTCAACAGCTATATAAAAATAGAAAGGGGTAAGGATGTGTATTCTCACCGGGCTTATTCAACCTATACAGCGACGCCATTTTGAGAGAACTGTAAATCATATCATTAGCGGCCACAATCTTAACAATATAAGATACGCAGATGACACAGTGCTGATAGCAGACACGGAAAACAAATTACAAATCCTCCTACAGAAGGTAGCGTAGGAGAGCGGGAAGTATGCGCACCAACCAGGCACCGTTACCCAAAATAACAATGTAACTATCCTCTGGGACATGCCAATTCAAACTTACAGGGAAATAAAAGCCAACAGACCTGATATTATCATAAAAGACAAGAAATTCAGGAAGTGTATGTTTATTGACATAGCAGTACCGTTGGAGAGAAACACCTCCATAAAATTATCGAAAAATTGTCCAAATACAAGGACCTGGGGATCGAGATTAACATGATGTAGGAAATGAAGACTGGGACTGTAACATTAGTAATCGGGTCTCTGGGCTTCGTAAGAAAAGGAATGGACAATTTTATTAAAAGTATCCCAGGTAACATCGACATGCAAGTTGCCCAGAAAATCGCCCTACTAGGAACATCTCATATACTAAGAAAAGTGCTATCAATTAAATGACAATTCTCCTATAGGGTCTAAGGACTATAGTTTGGATCCGACTCTACAGGATACAAAGCAGAAAACATAACAGAATTTTGTAGATGAAGAAATGTGACTAATATTTGAAATGGCAAAGAAGTTTGACTTCACTTGGAAAACAATATCTATTATATTAATAGATATAACAAATAAAGCAATTTTTAAACATTTCTGACAAACCTGATGCCATGAAAAAAAAAAAATCGAAACTATTTTGCGAAATCTTCGGAAAGCAATATTTTGTTTTACATTTGATATATTGAAATGATTTTCCTGAGTTCTTTTTTATTTGACAATATTTCATGTCATCTTCTCTTTTCATATTTCGGGAATAGTTGTATTAGTCACGAACATATTTGCATGCAAAAGAAAAAAAAATAAAATAAGAAAGTTCAATTAAGTACACACTGTCGTTTGTTGATATCTGATTAGTGCGTGTTACGCAAATGACGACAGTCTTTAAATATATAGAAACATTCTTATTTATAATCACGCTGTCATGGCGAAGCCAAAGCATGTACAAGCAGTTGAAAAAAAGCTCTCTATGAACAACTACATATTTTCCATACCAAGAAATGTAGAACACTAACTATATAGCGATGTTTCACAAGTTAATATCGTAAATCATTGTTCCTCTAGTGACTTCGACTCGCACTAGGTGTCTAACTATTGTAATTTTGTTCCAAACTTAGTTCGTCCTGTGTATGACGATAAACTCCATCCAGCGGCAAGGCCTCTGATCAGGTTTTGAGGAGCTTAGAAACACCTCTTATTTGCTGTTGTTCTCAGGTCCACTCTAACCCAGAGTGGTAGCACCTGTTAGGGTCCCAACTATGAGTAAATAGAGAACTCCAAAAATAAAAGTCAACAGGTCATTTTGACAGTAAAATGACAATCAGTGCAACGCTAAAAAAGTAAATATATATATATATTTATAAAACAAATTACCATAAATACATTTAAAAATTTATGATCTACAAATTATATATGTAAACATACTTTTACCCTGAAAGTATAACATATTTACATTTCGACACTAAATAAACATTAGAAGTTGATATATCGCTAAACAAAATCCACTACCATCAAATTTAGTATTGTTAGTTACCTAATTAAAGAGGGGGCGTGTATTTATTTTCGAGGAGGTTTTTCACCCTCTTGTTGCTTATTAAAATCACTACACTTACTAATTTCTTACTTTTACTTTTTTTCGCTCTTCGTGGATTGTTATCGAAGGCCAGGGCCAGAATGGTCATCAGCTTGGAATGAGAAATCGGACATCCGATTTCAAATTCCAGTTCCATTCGTTTATGCGTAAATACGAAAAGGTATGCCTCCATATCTTCTGCCCTCCCCTAGATAAATCATTATCGTCATCCTTTTTGAACAGCAGTCGGGATCATCGAGTCAATGCGAACAATCCTTTCCTTTAGCTGTATAGTCTGTGCTACGCCTGGTCTACATGCAGTTTTGAATTCAGAGTTACTTTCTCCTAGACCGGTTGCCACCCAAGGCTAAAAAACCCAGCTATTTACCCATAGCTATTGGAGAAGAGTATTCGTACCTTTCCTAAGGGTATTATCACATGAGTGAATGAAATGGATCCGACTGGAATTCGAGCTCGGCTCTCCGATTCCTCAATCCGAGCCGCTATTAATTACTCCACCGTGCCTCCAAAATAGATAAATAGCAAGACAGACTGGACCCTGTAGCCATTTTTGGCAACCAATCTAAGAGAAGGAAAACTCTGAATTTAAACCAGCCTGGAGAGTGTTAGGCTCTGATAGGCATGCTTGCCCAAATCACACCACTGCTGCTACGGTTGCAGTACATGTAGTGCTCCTACGACCTTCAGGGTGGACGGAACAGACGATAGGGATTGTGATCGACTTTCTGGGCGTATGGCTGGATGGATAGAACGTTCGCTATCCGAACAATAGACCCAGGTTCGAATCTCGCCAGGGAGGTGACTCGTTAATCGGATTCAGGAGTCGATTCAGGCGTGCGTTTCCATTAGGACGTGCCCGGAATCTATTCCGCGGCTTTACACAAACCTTACAAGTAAAATTGGGCTGATGAAACTGCTCAGAAGAAGCCGTCGATGGTTGCAAGTTACCGAGACCAAAGGCATATGCGTACTAACCCTACTAAAACAGAAATAGAATATTTACTGTAAATATATTAACAAGTTAGCATTGGAAAAGGTCAAAATCAAATCTTTCTTCTCGGCTATGGTTTCAGTACTAGGATTGTGTCTGGAAAAATCATTTTTTTCACTAAAAATGTTTAATGTAACATTCTCTCGCAAAAAAACCCCAAACAAACAAACTTATTCTTACAATCCAAAAATATGCTTTGGCTCTAAATAACCAACACAGTGTTGATAGGCCGTAGGAAAGTAAGTCATCATCATGATTCTGTATTATATGTTGTCTGACTTTCATAGCTATCATAGTTACGTCACCTCTTAATCTACTGCGTCACATATACGTCATTTCGCTTCGTTCATTCCTAAACGTTGCAACGGGTAGAATTATTTATTTTATGGCAGCCTCGATATGGTATTTCAGCTGGGAAAAAAACTGATTATTGTTTCTTAGGTTACCAATTTTATAAGTATAAAGATGGGCATATATATTTTAGCGTTATGAAGATAGATCATAATCCTGATCGAAATAAAACAGTATATTAGAGGTAGCCACAAAATCATGAACTTATTTAAAAAAGACAAAAAAGCAAAAAAACAAAAAACAAACTGTAGTGTGCGGAATAGTGAAAGGAGCGAATTTCTCATTTACTATTAGTCCGGTACGGAAGATATATGGCTTCTTTTTAATATCGGAGTCATTTGAGAGAAAGAACGTCTAAAAAAAGAAGATTAAAAAAAAAAAAAAAAAAAAAAAAAAATAACGATTAGAGAGTCGAAAATAGATGTTGCCAAAAGTGATCATAAGTAGAAGAAATTGTTTGTTAATTGGTTTCGAAAGTAGTTTCCAGTATATATTTTTTAAATCGGAATCACTTCATCATTCTTTCTTTTTATGTGCCATGTCCTTTCAGGACGTAATCGATCATGACTCTCCACCTCCCTCGATCCCTTTCAGCTCTCAATAAGTTCCTTCCCTTTGCTATCTCCCCCAGACCACGTTCTGTTATCCACTTGCTTAATCTTGCTATGCATATCATGAATTGTTTTCCCTTGTCTCTCTTTCCCGCTATTCAACCTGTGAGTATCAGATTCTCCAGGCCCTCCTTCCTCATTACGTGACCCAGAAATTTCAGCTGCCTCTTCCTATTGATAAGTATAAGCCTCCTCCTTTTTTGCATGCTCTCTAAAACCTCATCGTTGCTCACACGCTCGGTCCACAATATCCTTAGCATCCCTCTGTAGAACCATACGTCCGTTGCCTCGATTCTCTTCTACATCTTTGAGGAAATCGTCCAACATTCGCTACTGTAAAGAAGGACAGATGTCACGTAACAGCTCAGTATTCTTTTCTTTGTTACCAAAGAAGTCCTCCAGTCTAGCAATACTCTGCCTAGCTTTTGGAATGCGTCCTTGGCCATCCCAATACTTTTACGTATCGCAGGGTCGTACTGACCGTCCTCTGTCAGAACACTTCCTAGATATTTAAACATCCGCGTCTGCTTGATTCTCGTGTTCCCGACCTGTAAATCGCATTTCGGGCTCATCCTTTTACTGTTGAACATGCATTCTGTCTTCTATTTAATGCTTAGTCCTTTCTTCTCACTTTCCGTCGCTACCTTATGTGGGAGATTTTGTAATTTCTTTTCCTTGTCTGCTACAGTGTCATCTGCGTATCTTATGTTATTAAGATTGTGACTGCCAATGCTAAAACACGGTAGGATTCCCAATTCTCTCAGAATTGCCTCGCTGTATAGGTTGAACAGGAGACACTAAAGACACTAAACACAATAGATTACAGGATGTAGAAGAATTAGGAACAGAAACATTAATAAAAAGCAGGAAGAGAAAAGAGTAATCAGGTGGACAGTAGATAGCGATTGACAAGGCATTTAAATTTTGCAGATTATAGTTAGCTGGAAAATATGGAAGCGGAAAGGAGGTCTACAAGCAAGAAGTGTGAGAAAAGAAATTATTAGTATAGAATTTATGGCTACATCTAGCAAGGCTGTGGATTCTAAGATTTTGAAGCGAGAACTAAGCAGCTCCCGTGAGCATCGAGAAAGTTTTAAGGGAAAATGAAGCTAGAAAGATACGTATACAATCTGAAACAGTTAAAATGTATAGGTCGCATTATTCGAAAAAAAGAGCCTAGAGAATTTAAAACTTACAGGCAAAGGATGCAAGGAGAGGCTGCGTATAAAATACTTAATTAGTTTGTGTGAATGTATGGACATTCACACACAATTAGTCACTGTTTTTTGAGCAACCAAAAGACAAATTATAGTGATCCATGATCTCCGATATCGTGAAGGGACACACTTTAAAAGAAACCTGTTACGTGCCATATGATGAATTTTCATTTTGGTATTTCTGTCTCTTGATTCCTTGAAAAAAATATTTAAATGGTTTTTCCACCAGAAATGGCACAAAATGTCCTAGAAACTCTACAACGTTTGCCCGTCGGGCACAACTAATTAGCAAGCTTATCTTGCACACAATTCTCTCGTATAATGAGTTCGATCCTGGCTAGATTTTTAAAAATCATTTCACTCCAAACAAAGCAATAAAGCCACTAAGACACAACAGGTTAGTCTGTGTGAAAGAATACGAAAAAGATAAACTTAGTAATTACAGCGACAAAACGAACATAAATAAAGTGAAGAAAAGTAAAAAACACACCTTCGGTAGTGAGTAAGAAAATAAGAGCTCGAAAAAAAAAAAAATGAAAGGAAAAAGAAAGAAAAATGCAATTAGTTAACCGGTTATCGCTCCTCATTCGTCAGAACTCGATCGACTTAAATAAAATAACGTGCACCCTGACTAAAGAATAAAACTGAAAAAAAAAATACACGCGTTTCAATAATACAAAGTCTCTCAAAAATGTATACAAACTTTTACAGTGTATAGCTCACGGCAACTTGCTTTCTTTTTATTAGTAATGCTGGCTGTTGGACTCTCCCGTCACATTCAACGGATGAGGGTCAAGCAAATCAGTTCCTAGGAACCGACAGTCAGAAACCTGTACATATGATTTGACAATAGTGGTGAAGGTTTTGTGCTGAAACATCCACACTTTTTGAAGAGCCGAATACAGAGACCTAGTGCACTACGTGCCACAAGGTCTCCAAACGACCCTTTGCATCTTTTTAATTCAGAGTTATCCTTCTCCTAGACCAGTCTCCATTCAAGGCTATTTCACCATAGCTTGATGGTGAAGAAGAGGGTTCCTTCCTTTCTCATTCACGTTCGACTAGAATTCGAACTCGGCTCTCCGATTCCTCAATCCGACCCGCTATTCATTACTTCACCATGCCTCCTTCATTATTAATACTAATACTAAATCTACATGTTAGTATTATGAATGTTATTCATGTTTAGCTTTGAATAAAGAAAGTTAATCTTGAAATGTTACTGAAAGTATAAAAACGCAGTTGGATTCGAGGAGAGTTTCATTCACGTGGTATACACTCTCATGAATTAGTTTGAAAAAGATGATACTGTACACGATATGCACATGGACCATTCTAAAAGACCACGGATATCTACCACACCCTGCGGAGCAAGAAAGGATGTTAATAATGCTTTTAGAGAAGGCCTATCGAAATACTGATTTCTGCTTGTGATTACATTTCGTCGCGTTGACATAACGGACATCAATTCGAAAACAAATGACAAAATATTAAGAGCATACATTTATAATAAATCCTGTATATATTATTTAAATTAGATATGTAGTTGCTTGAGTTATTTCTTGAGAAAGCTTCAAAATGTGTAGACATTTCTTGACACGCCCTGTATATTCAGACACGTATATTCTTCCTAAACAGATCACATTAAGTCCTCACAACAAACACTTCTAATTAAGCTGGTACCTCTAATAAGATTTGAAAATATCTTAGTAAAAAATCATAAGGTTTGTTTTATTTTTATTTTTAAGTTAAAGGAATTGCTAACTGATTAATTCTTGGCATAGTTACCGATGGTATATGGACGAAGTAGAGTTAAAGCTTTACATTCCTTCAAATAACGTGTTAATCAGGAACCCTGGCAGAAATCCCGAAGAAAGGGCTAACTCCAAATTAGAGAAATATTCATTTGCCTTAGCTGTGATTAGTAGCAAACATTTTTGGAAGGATCGTATCGAAACGGGTTTGGCAAGTCGACAAAACATTTCTTTTGGAGAGAAACACTTTTGTCTGGTTTCGATTACTGAAGACCAACATCAGGAGGCAAATTCTCGATCGATGAAACGTTCAAAATATGTTCTTGAAGGAAATTTATAGAAATCTCAACCAAAGAATACGGGTGGGGGTGACAGTCTTCACAGTATACTGACAAATGATATCCGATGCCGCCGATAACACAGAAAAAGAAACCATCTTCCTTTTTAAATATTTGCTTCTTACGTTATTATACGAGTCACATGATCAAAATGATTGCATATATTTGCCTTTAGCTGTCATAAATGACAATGGATTAATCAGTTCTTTCCTTAAATGTACAAAAGTAAGTAAATATGGGCGAAACAAATGAAAACGACGTTTAGATCACTCACTGAGGATCGAACTCATAAAATTATTAGTTTACAAGACCCACGCATCTCCACCCGAATATACATGTTCGGCTTGGTGGTTTTCTAAGCGTAGTTTAGATGTGGCACAAGGTCGAAAGTGTGGTGCATCAAGATGAAAACCGAACTCACTACTCAGTTATAATTGATCTAAAGAGACCAGATTGCTAATCATTACACCGCCTCGAAGTGGCCATACACACGTTCGGGTTTAAGCTACAGACAAAAAATGTTGACATAGGTTCGGTTTATATGTGAATCTGCAAGTATCCACCTGAAAAATGACAATTTTTTGAGGGGTGATCTTAGATCTTTGCAGGGATTAAGTCAGTGCCATAAGAACAAGAATAAACTTAAGATGTTTGCTATTAATGTATGAGATTTGCTTTTACCAACAATGTTACGTTATAGAAGATATCTTGATGCGATTTTCTTACCTAATTGAACTTTATCTTGAAAAGAAATGTTTTACATTTGACATATACACATACACACACAGCACACACACACACACACATATATATATATATATATATACATACATATATATATATATGAAGAAGTATACTCTTAAGGTGTGTTATATTTATTGGATAAAGTGCTAAAGCCCTGACAATTGTGTCTAGCATGAAACAGTCTGTCGCCTCTAAGTGTTGACTTCAATGTCTACTTTTATATTATATATATATATATATATATATATATATATATATATATATATATATATTCCTGTCGGAGGACGAATATTTTCTATGAAAATTTCTCGGACATTCAGGCCGGTAAATGTTATTAATACTGTTTTATATATATATATATATATATATATATATATATATATATAAATAAATAAATAAATAATAAGGGAAAATGTTATGACCCGTCAAATTGTAGAATAACGAAAATAAATATGACTGAAACGTTCAAAGCGAATTATTTAAAGGTTTGTTAAAAAAAATTAATCTGGCTTAATTGGTACCGTAGGAAAGATGGTTCACAATGTCGAAAATGGCTTTTAAAAACGAATAAATATTTAAATATGATTTAAAGGCGATCGTTATGAGAATGTTGAACTCAAAGAGAATGCAGAACGGAAACGAATTCTAAATGGAAGTAACTTAATTTTATTTCTATCTTTGTGATGTTGTTTCTGATTCCTGGATAAGATAGTGAAATCCATATAATCTGTTTCAGCAAGAATGAACAAGATATGGAATCCCAGAGACAAGGACAAGAAATAACATGCTAAATAATGCATACAATATACCACATATCTGCCAAAAAACCAATAGACATCTGAAGATGGCAAGAAAGTATATCGCCTAAATGCTGTGTCTATAAAAACAGCTATAATGATTAGAGATTACAAAAATATTTTGAATATATCGAATAAGTAACTTGCTATATACCGTACCTATAAACACTCATGGGTATGTCTTAATCCTCATAAATACGTTGGACACTATTTAAGTGGGCGTAATATACTAAGTCGTTCACCACTAGCAGTGGTTTACCTACTTCACGCTGCTGGAGAGTATTGTAATTTTGTTGATGTTATAAAGATTACCATTTCATTTCCAACCTCTATTTTTGTTACACCTCATTCAGTAACCCTTCCTAGGTTACAACAGATATATTTTCTATAAATAAACGAATTCTATCCTTATTCATAATTTAAGTTTGGATGGAGACGTATAAAGAAAAATGCATATAAGCAGAATAGTATTAAAAAATATAAACTTAGAAAAAATGATAAGTATTTTGAGCTCTTAATGTCCAGTTAATGAGAGAAATGTTGAGAATGTGATCAAATTAAGGATGTGATGTAATAACGTTAAGAAAGAGCCTTGTAGTTGGCGAAAATCAATTTTTCGATAGACATCTGCACTCAGGGTGAAAGACATTTGAACTGAATAAACTCAGCACCTCTAAGACATAAATATTATTCATAAAACAACAAGGTAAAACTATTGGAAAATACTGAAACCGTCAACATAATGTCCTATCTTAAAGAATGAGGTTTAAACCAAAACATATGACACATACAATATATCATCTAAAATCTATATAGTGGGTGCAATAGGTAAATTATCGCCATTTTATTTCATTTCGCGCATGCGCGATGTTGTTTGATTTTGTCGACTGCACAGTATAGTAGGGTCAGTTGGGTACCGTCTATGAGAAAAAGAACACCATGACACAATTCACTCCGCTAGAAATTTTGAAACGGTATGCTGTACTGTGTGGTATTCACACCAGAAGCCCGAATATGAACATTTCAGAATGTTTGGGTGTCAATATGAGGACAGTGGAGAAGATTCGTAAAGAAATCGATGAGTCTAATTGTGATTACGATTGTACGGCAACTCGAAAATCTAACTCCTATCATTCTGATAAGAAAGGATCTCCTGAATTTGTTGGTGAGGGCCTACATCACAGAGGCCTACATCAAGTGCCTTGAGGAGGTAATGCTGCCCTGCATCAAGAGGGTGGCTGCTGGAAGACCATACATCTGGTAACAGTATTATGCACCATGCCAGACATGCAGGAGAACTCAGTCATGGTAGACAATTTCTGCGACAACATCACCCCTTATATCTGGCCACATAACTCTCCAGACTGCAACCCCTTGATTATTATGTGTGAGGCGCGTTGTGCGAGAGACCAACAATACTCCTTTTGGCACTAAAGACGAACTGAAGGCAAGGATTATGGCAGTATTCACTATCTTAAATAAGAAAACCCCCCAGAAGTGATACAGAAGATTCCGATTTCGTCTGGAGGCCGTGCATGAAGCCAATAGCGATTTTATTGTATGAATTTATTCTTTCCTATTTCAAGATATTTTTGTGTAATTTTGATAAATACATCTGTTAAAGTAAGTTGCCAGTGTTATTTTCAATTTTTCGTAATTTAGACGACAATTTATCCATCGTAGTCTGTATCTATAAAACATATATTGACCCTGAAAGTGTAAAATTATGTAAAAATATCAGTAGTTAAAGGCAGAAAATTGCGTTCAAAATATCTGTCAGTGTAACCATAAAATGCGTACAAACTATTCAGATGTCAGCATTAAATAACGCGTAGAGGTGTTGATATGTTGCTAAAGAAAAAACCCAATCCAAACCGACTTCTCCCCAAGTATGTTGATGTGGGGGGAGGGTGGTATCAGGTGTCTAGAAAAGTAAGAAAGGCTGAGCTAATGTTGGTTCGGCTGTACATAAGCCACACGTAACTCACCTATTCATGAAACACATTTTAACTGAATGTACTCAGCACCTGTAAGACATAAATACTACAAAGAAAACAACATGAGAAACTATTTGGAAATAATGAAACAGTCAACATAATGCCGTGCCTAAAAGAAAGAGGTTTATATCAAAACACCTACAATAGATCATCTACAAACTATGTATCTATAAAACTCACGATTATTCTTAAAGTATAAAATTATTTACAAAATAATAATTGAAGGCATAAAAATATACAAAATATTTATTTTTCGGCATTACGTAACCCATAGATTTGTTGATATGCCGCTAAAAAATAACTAAACTAAACACTTGTTCAATTGTGAATGCAAAGATATATAATATTTTTGTATCTTGTCTGGTGAAAAAAAAAAAAAATGAATAAAGCAAGCATGCAGGGTAAGCCAAAATGATTAAATCGTTAACTGAAAATATTTTAGCACTTTTTATCAACGCGAGATTATTAATTCTGCATTAAAAGGAAATATAACGAAATCTCAAAATATTTTTTAGAATATAAATTACAAGGAAAAAAAAGACGTTTTCTCAGTCTGTGTTTAAGGAAAAAGGTAATAAATTTTACTTACCGTATATACATGTGTATAACTCGTGTATAAGCCTACTTCATATAGCTCATGTATAATGCGACCCTGAGCAATACTAGTACACCGACTGAACAGATTGCTGAGAGAGCTTACTGGAGGGAAGTTTAGTTGAGTTTAATGAATATTTTCCTCGAGTTTGTTTCTTTATTTTGGGGTCAATGCATATATTCTTTCAGCATCAGGACGCCCAAAAAGATTATAAGAATATACTAAAAGATGTAAGATTTTCAGGAACGCCCACATATTACGATCCCCAACCCCTGATGGTCTTAGGGGCATCACAGTGGTGTGTCTTGGTCAAGATAACCTGACTGAGCCCAACCGTTTTCAGGCTGGTTTGAATTCAGTGTTTTCCTTGTAGACTTGTTTCTAATCAAGGCTAAAGAGAAGATTCTGCCCTACTATTTAACCTATAATTTGGTGAGGAGAGGTGGTTTCTTACCAGGGTATTTACGCCTAAATGAATGTAACGAACTCGACTCTCTGACTTCTCATTCGTTAGCCATTAAATCACGGCTACTCATCACCACTCATATAGACAGCATACAAAACAAAACAAAAACTACAGGATAATAAATATTATATGGTTTAACATACCTTACAAGAAAAATGTAAAAAAAAAGTAAAAGCAAATATTCATGAAACTCTACCAAAAATTTGTAAAAATAATGAAGCATACGATATTCCATTGGAAACGTAGAGATATGAAACTAATCCCATAAGTTTGAAATATTTTAATATGTATTCATTACAGGACACAGACAATTCTCGCGAAAGTAGGAGACTTCTTGGTTAGGAAAAGAATCTCTGTTGGCCGCTGGATGAAACATCCATTCTTTTTGTGATGTTAGATGGCTTCGCTTGTCGCTTTTGCTATGTCAAGTGAAAATTCGTTATCACTTCCAAAAATGGTCGTTATATTCGAGACTTCGTAGACGCCGGTACAATTAGTAACGCCTTCCAATAAGATCCGCATTAGTAATATTTGTTCAAGTAGTAATCGCCAAATAGTATAATGATCAGAAGAGAATCGTAATCCGTCTAGTAAAGAGAGTGAACGTATAGCAATAATGGATAGACAAGAAGAGTGATAGATGAGAACATGTGATCATTACGCTACTTCGCATTTATTCACTTCCTTTATGATCACGTGATCTACTTAATAATGGAATCGTCCGTGCTGCTCACTGGCGGTCTAGTTTCAAACCACGCTGTCAGCAACGACACTTACTCTTATACAACAATTCCAAAGTGAAATAATCAATTGTTCTTAAACCTAATAATATCAGAAGTGTGTAGAAAAAACATTCAACAAACTCTGGACAAATCACAAGTAAGAGTTTTACAAAGTAAAGACATACCAAATAATAAAACTACAGCGGTTGAAAGATTAAACAACGCCCATCAGAGCCTGTGATAGCAATTATCAATATCCGTAAACGTCAGTTAAGAGTCCATCGAAGGAACAGTGATGAACAAAAAGTCTAAAATTCCCTACAACCATTGCACCTTCTTGGATTAACCCATTCCGTTGACATGAAGTGGAAATATTATATCGAATCAACTGCTAGGTCAGCTGCCAGGAAAGTTAGTTCACTGTGTCATGCTAGACACAATGCTATTGATCCTAAAGTGGCATCTCAGCTTAAGTTATAGTCTAACTGTTCTGATAAACTTTCATCTATGGTACCTATGATTTATAAATTTAAACGCGGTACTAGATTGGCGTCAATGCCTCATTTTACAGTTGAAATTTCTAGATGTAACCGTAAGTTCTATGCTAACAGTTTCTTCACTCGCACTTCTTGCTTGTGGAATTCTCTTTCAGCTTCTTGCTTCCCAGTCAAGATTGATCTTTAAAAATTAAAATGCAATGTCTTCTTAATTCTTATTCTTTTATTTTCCTCTCTGCTTAATAGTAGTTTTCATCATATTCTCTAACATTCAGTAACCTCCTGCGTACTAGTGGCTTTATTGCCTTCCTTCTTGTGAAATGATTAAAGAAAAAGAAGCAAGTCTCATAGATAGGCGTCATAATCTTAATTGAGGAGGCTACTCTGAGGATGCCAGCCTGACAAGGTAGGATAGAAAGCAAGATAAGTACTGGAGAATGCCAAGCCTCCAAAATCATACCACTGGGAAAAAGCAATGCAACAATGGTGATAGACAAGTTGGAAGATAAAATAAAATTTGTCGACCTTTTTTGTGGATGCTACTGACTAAACGTGATCCATAAATGGGACAACTAGAAAAACTGGCAACAATAATGGACCATTTCACTTTCTATTGTAGATATCGAGAGAATCTGTGGCTAATTCTATCCGGCTTAACTATCCGAACATTAATCGATTGTAGAAGAACACGAACAAAGAGTGGAAAGAGCAGGACACGTGTTGCTTAGGAAAAGAATGTGTCGAAGGAAATGCTAATTATAAAGTGAAAATATTGGTAATCATAGAGTGGAATATCTTACCAGATGGAACTATTCTTTGTTAATCATCTGCACCATAGTCTATGAATGTAGAATACAGCACAGTACGTAATCTGTTCAATGAAACAACGTTAAAGATTAATCTCTCGAGTCAGACACTCTACTGAATCTGACTATATCGCCAATACCAGCAGCAGCAGCAGCAGCAGTTGTTCCGTAATTCGTCAGTCTTCGATATCAAAGGCTGGCCGTGAGCATTCGGGAAAAAAAAACATGGCCACCTTTATATACGTCGCATTGAATATTTTGAGCCTTCTGATTGGTTAACCGTTCTATTGGTGAGTTATAAAATGAGTCAGCTCATATTGGCTGGCTCACTAGCACCCAAAAATTCCAACATTCTTACACACAATAAAATCGGAAGTGGACAGAAAGAGAATTCGACACGAAATTGACAAATCTTATAAATTCGAGAAGGTCGTCGAACAGAGAAATGACAATGGTTGTGAGATCAATGTATGGTATTCAAGAATGTCCATCATAAGCGGGTGAAAGCCGGCGGTACGATCAGTAAACACCAATTAAGTACGTTTTAGTAAGTAGCGCTGAGTATAACAACCAAGAAATACAGTACATAATAACGAAATATTTCCTCGGGTTTTATGATTATCTATATAATCCCTTTGTCTTTTTTTACAAACACTTTCAAGGTAACTGCTCCGATGAGCTGCTTTCGCTGGTTCCCAGACTTCATGAATTTAAGCGTTCAACTAGGCTGGCATCTCGCTCACACCCTTTCACTGTTGAGAACTGTTAAATGTAGCCGTCTCTTCTACTTCAATAGCTTCATGTCTCGCACTTCTCGTCTGTGGAACTCTCTCCCCATTTCTTGTTTCTCTGATAGTTATAATCTCCAACTATTCAAATGTAATGTCAATCGACATCTCCAGATGCTCTGATCTATCCCCTATCCTTCTCTTCATCCTTTCCTCTATCACCCTTATTTGCTCTCGCTCCAACTCTCTGTAACCCTTCGTAACCCCTTACGTGCTAGTAGATTCCCGTCTTGCCTGGAGTGAAAAGCTCAGTTCTGTGGGCTTGCTCACTAGACATTAACTCTTCTTTTGAAGGCGGCCAATGTCATTATCTGGCAACTGAAGCGTCCTTAAAAGATAAAGTATCGATGAGGCTTCAGCAGTTTTTTTTTTACTTTTCTCGCGCGTATAACACCTACGTTAAACTTGAACTTGTGCCATATTCTGTTCGAGTGGAAATGCAGATAAGTGCCATAATGATGAAAATATGTTTAACATAAATTAGCCCAATAAATCAACACGCAAGATGTGACCGAAAAAGAAACTTTCCAAGAATTTCTGTAATTTGATGTGAAATCTACGTATATATTTTTCGTCGCCATTTCTCTCACGTACGAATACATGAGAAAAAGTACTTAGCTCATCAATTATCCAAAATACTACCCCCCCACGCACACACAAACACACATACATTTATTTACATGTGTGCGTTCGTGTGTGCTTGATAATATTTTATTGATATTGTCTTCTCTGGCCTTTATAGAAAACAAAAAAGCAACTGCAAACTCATTAACTAATTAGCAAAATATTGCTACTTTTTAGCTTGCCTTTTTTCTCGTGTGTCTTTGATGGTTTCATTAGTTTAATCTACAAACGTCATGTAAAAACAACAACGCCTTGCTAAGGAAAAAGAAAACGAAAAAAGTAGACGAAAAAAGACAATTCAAAAGCCGCTGACATCGTATTTAAATGATACAATGTCTCTATGTTTTGTTTTACTTATACAATTCAGTAGGAAATTTCAGCGGTTACATCAGTTAAAATTCAAAGATGTTATTATCGTCAACAATAATAATGGATCTTTTCTGCTAATTCAGCCAAAATAATGTAAATTTACTTATCGCAAATATTAATTAATTGCAAAAAAATTTAAATTTTAAATCAAAGTTTGTTTACGCTATTTACATTATTCGGATTATTGTCTTCATCTTTGTCGCCATATTTATTACAACGATTTACGCTCCAAACTTCTTCAGGTGGTTGGAATGTCGAATTCAACGTGCCATGTTTTAATGGATGTCAGTTATACGTTATCTCCTGTTAATTCCCCTCTCCAACTTCTCCACTGCCTTAACCGGGTATTGAACTCACACTCTTTGGGTCCTGTCACTGGATGTAACTAACACCTTTATTCACTGTGCCATGTGTACTTGTGTATGAATTTCTGGGTATTATAAACCTTATGTCTTCAGCACCATTTTTTTTTACCAGTGCTCATATTGCAATTTTTGCTGTTATCATTGTATGTTTTTACGACAGCTCATATTGCATTTTTTGTTGTTATTATCGCTTTTCTCTAGCATTCCTTATTACTGATTCCTATATTGTATTCATTTCTATGCTTGGTTGGCTCAGGAGATTTTTGTGGTCTAGCATATGTGCTGATTCCTTATGTTTACAAATTTTCCAATGGTGTTCTTTGTCTATGATCTCAGCATGATCCCCCAGAGGGCGGTGATCTCCCTTTTCTATCCATCAGCCACGCCTGATTTTTCCACTTCCCCTCGTGTTACAGCTTTCTGGTGTTCTTGAAACCTTACTTTAAGGGGGCGGCCTGTCTCCCCTTTATATTTCTTTCCACAGTTGCACGGGATAGCATACACACAGTTTTTAGTCATGTTTTCTCTATGGTGTGTCTTACTCAGGAGAGATATCTGCGACAATATGGCAACAAAGATGAGAACAATAGTCCGAATAATGTAAATAGTGTACATAATACCTCATCTCAGAAATATAGACAGATACTGAACAGCCGAAACGTTGTAATAAATATGGCGACAAAGATGAGGACAATAGTCCGAATAATGTAAATAGTGTACATAATACCTCATCTCAGAAATATAAATAGATACTGAAGGGCCGAAACTTTGTAATAAATATGGCAACAAAGATGAGGACAATAGTCCGAATAATGTAAATAGTGTACATAATACCTCATCTCAGAAATATAAATAGATACTGAAGAGCCGAAACTTTGTAATAAATATGGCAACAAAGATGAGAACAATAGTCCGAATAATGTAAATAGTGTACATAATACTTCATCACAGAAATATAGGCAGATACCAAAGTTTGTTTTCTTCTTTATTAATATTTCGATACTCTTTTGAAATAAATTTTATATAAAATTTTGTTTAGCTTGCCTCGCAGCAACTGCAATGTTCAAAATGGAAAATTTCCAAAAATCCTGATGTTATTTACATTTCGTAGGTGTGGATGATATTCGAGGTACTTATAAGAATTTTTACTATTTAAAAAAAAATCTGTTTTTGGCTTGTTTAACGGGGTGAGCGTGGTCGTAGACCTCAACTTAGAAAAAACGCACCCAGGTCTCCCACATTTGAGCCGATCGCAAAGGTCAACGGTTTTTATTTTGGGGTGATTTAACAGAAATGATCCATAATAAAGATAAAAAAAATGAAGAAAGTGGCTGTCAAACTTTCCCAGACGAACTCAAATTACTAAACAAAAGATAAAAATTTGTATGAAAATGATGGCATGAAAACACTTAAAACGTCACCTAAAACTTAAAAGCTAAAATCTATGTTGTAAAATATTATTGAAAAGTAAACACTAATAAAATATACACATGAACCATAATAATGATAAGAAAAAGAAGAAAGTGGCTGTCAAGATCGTTGCATTTCTTTTAAATTTCTCGCTGATTTTATTAAAATCTGCCATTATGTCGCATATATTTTGATTGTGTGCGCATGTGCGTGGCATACACTTATCAGAATGCGTGTCATGATAGACGTCTTAGATTTTATATATTTGTACCCCCAGTATCATTTTTGGGGGTACTGCTCTCTCAATTAATCAGTCAATAATAATAATAATGAATACCCTTATGCTACACTAAATATGACCCTCTTGACTTCGGTTTAAATTTTAGAGATAAGGAGTTATAATGATTATTTAGTTTTCTTTACATGCTGTCTATTGTCCTTATCTTTAATGTTGTTAGCACAACGTTTCGACAGTTGTGCTCTTCATCTGGTGTATGATGATCCGGCTAATTTGAAGAGAATTTCGAACTGAGTCCTTTATTTAATCTACAAGGGTAGATTGTTCTCTTTTCACTGTTTATATTTAGAGATATTCCGTCTGTCTCTTATTCTATTATTGCTCAGTTATTGTTTACCCCATTTCCACTGGGTCCAAGTCCACACTGCCCGATCCAGGGATTGAACTTTCAATTACTATTTTACCAAATTCACTAATCAACTAAGTTATGGTCCCGTGATTGGATTTACCTGTACATGTTTTAACTTGGTGAATTAAGATCGGTTACACTAAATATCTCGTTCTAAATTCTCATGCGTTTTAAGGGTCAAAAGGTCGGTAGATTCTGAATATATTTCAAAATGTGCCCATTAAGATGACTGTCGAAATTGCAGTCGTATATAATAAAATATTCTGCAAACCCAGTTGGTTTCACATTATTGTGTGACGTCATACCTGTGTCCACTGAATCTTTTATTTAATTTTTCTGTTGTGCAATAATAATAATAATAATAATAGGTAAATATATCAAACAATGAACGTAGCTATTCTTGAAGACTACAGCATAAAACATAAAACTGCTGGTAAATTTCCGCATAAAATTCTGCAGGTTTTGATACCAAAAAGTGTTTAATTTGGTTTCAAATAGAGAAAAAGTGTCCCCAGAAAAGCGTTTTGTAGAGATCGAAAATGAATATGGCGGGTTGAGTAGAACAGACCAACCGAATTCTATTTCTTTCTTGTGTTATTCTTCTTGTATGCAGTCCTTCGCTATCACGGAGCTTAAAAACAATTTTCTTTTAATCCGCCGTTTACACTGCCACTTCTGGGCAAGGTGTGTGTGTGTTTTGTTGATTAGCTTTATGACGCTTTTGGTTTGATATTTCAGGTTTGCCACGCTGCGTGCTATTGTTTTAGGGAATGTTGCTCAATCACCCCACAGATGAACAGAAAACTGGAGACATCAGAAATATGGTTCTACAGAAGAATACTGGGAATTCCATGAATGGACCGAGTAAGCAGCAAGGAAGTCTTTAAAAAAATGACAGCAGAAAGAACAGTTCTACTCAAAATCAAGAAAAGACAACTAAAATTTCTTGGACAGGTAATAAGGGTGGATGGCTGGGAAAACGTAACCCTCACGGAGCATAGTGTGGGCAAGATAGATAAGGGATGTTAGAGAGTCAGCTATCTGACGAACATTTTGTGAATTGATGAAAGAACAAGGGGCTGGAGTGAGAGAAAGTTCTAAGAATCACAAGAGACAGGAAGATTCGGGGAGCGATGATCGGTCATATTCTGGAGGAACACGACACATAGATGAAGAAAATCGACTTTATAACAATTTACGTCAGCTCTGCCTGTGTTATTGTATTCTTATTTCAATTTTGGCACATGTGATGTTCTTATAGCCGTATCCGACATTGTATCACTTAGCTAAGAGAATAGATGTTGTCATGGGAGACAAAGATAATTCTGTCAGATAACAGGTTTAGTCGTTCCATGAATCACATAAAAACCAATAAAGATCAAGAACTTGACAAAGACTTGAAAGAAAATATGAAGCCAGTAATTGTAGATAACAATATTAAAATGTTTGAAATAGTCCGGAAGACCCTCGCAAAAAGAGTTCAAAACATGAGAAATTCATGACAAACAAAAAAACATTTGAAACTGAAGAATAATGGGGTAATGAGAAGCTTGTTGTCTCTTGAACCACAACGCCAGGACTCCCGTTAAAACTGGTGCGATTTTCATAAATATATATGGAAGTTATGATATATATATATATATATTCAGGGTGTCCATAAGATTCGTGTGCACTTTAAAAAATATAACTTTCTTTATTTGTATTTACGATAGAAATAATTTCGTGTTCGTGATTGATATTTTTCGGCTGAGGTTCGTGTCGTATTCAATACCAGGCCGATCCTCTCATCTCTCCGTAAGGGTGTTCACCCTCCTCATTAAGTTAATTCTGTTGTATATAAATACAGTTGTGGTTGCGGAGTCAGGTACAAAGGGAGAGCAACCCAGTGACTAGATGTGAGGGTAAATAAACACTTTCCAAGTGAGATCAAGAATCACACGTTGGTTTCAAATGAACTAATCCTAAACACCTATGGATCCTCAATTTGTGAGAACTTTTTGAAAAACAGTGTGTGCGGATGAATTCAGTGTTGACTGGTTTAATGTTTTGTGCAAGTCACACTCTTTATTTCGTCTCAAAGTACTAGAGTCACTGTATATCAAGTCTCGCAAATCGTCTCTCTGTAAACAGCGTGATTGTTTACTGGGGCTTGCTATCATTAATCTCTAGTACTACACCGTCCCTCTTCTCCTCAGTCATTCGCTAATTTGATTTATTGTATTTTACTCTTTTTCTCCCAATTTAGAACTTTGAAGAGCGGGTGCGAAACCTGTTAGTTTTTCTTTCATTTTTTTTTATCATTAGTTTTTAATTAGGCCTAATAATATTCAGTTTAAGGTTTTTACAGCAACACACACACACACACACACACACACACACACACACACACACACACACACACATATATATATATATATATATATATATATATATATATATATATATATATATAATAAAAAGGTTTAAACACTAATATTCCATGGTCTTAGAATATTAGTGTTTAAGCCTTTTTTATTATATCCTTCCTCTGTCCTGGACATTGAGTTCTATCTGTATTCTATCCTCTTGAATTATTTTTTATATATATATATGTATGGGTATGTATGTATGTATATATATTTATATATTTTAGAAATATGATTTCATATGTATGTGTATAATAATATCTATATATATCTATATGTATATATATATATATATATATATATATATATATATATATATATATATATATATATATATATATATATATATATATATATATATATATATATATATATATATATATATATATATATATATATATATATATATATATATATATATATATATATATATATATATATATATATATATATATATATATATATATATATATATATATATATATATATATATATATATATATATATATATATATATATATATATATGTATATATATATATATATATATGTATATATATATATATATATGTATATATATATTATACACACACTTCACTGTATAATGGTACCTCAACAGAAAATAGATAAATCTTCGGAATAAATTTTTAATACAGAATTTTCAATTGATGAAAAATTATTCTGATGTTATAATTGACTAATGTGGGATTTTTCAATGTCATTACCTCACATCATTAGAGTAATTGCAACACAACACGTCCTGTATACCACAAAGAAAATACAATCTGTTTGGTTGCAAGAACGCTTCGTGTTAGCTGGGAAGACACCTTTTTCCCTTCTGATCTTAACCTCAAAACTACACTTCTTCCTAAACTCTGAAATATTAGACTTAACACTAGACTCAGAATATGCGAGGCTAGTGTTCGTCTGATATGCTACCATAAAATACGATACATTAAGAACAATATACTGCTTTGAAGAAGAAATTAATCAATTATTGACGAATGTTAATCGAATTAGCCCCAAAT
Organism: Acanthosepion pharaonis; assembly: GCA_903632075.3. Lineage (NCBI taxonomy): Eukaryota > Metazoa > Mollusca > Cephalopoda > Sepiida > Sepiidae > Acanthosepion > Acanthosepion pharaonis. The sequence continues at coordinate 97,009 of CAHIKZ030000003.1, forward strand.
ATTGATTATAGCTGAGAGAAGCAAAGGATGATATTTCTTTTGATCTGACGCTGCAGAATCACAAACAAAAACTGCACCAAATATCGTAAGCCACGTCAGTTAGAGACTTCCAAAAGCAGCAACAGCTAAAACGAATAGTACATGTAACTCGAAAAGAAGATTAGGAAGGTATCCCCCATCACTATTGGAAAGCACGATACAAGTTTGTGGACTTGAGAAACTGTTGTAGAGTAGTTTTGACAGTGGAGGCATGTATTTCAATAAGTCGTCCTAAATTAGGTTCGACGTACAAAACGTTAGGAACTTGAAATAAGAGTTAATGACGCAGCAATCTAGTTGTGATGGTTGATACTTCGATGTCCGACATCGACTGACTCACTCAACACCACTGAGCTCAACTGGCTACCGCTACTACTACCACTACTTATTATGTGTGGGAGAGTCTATTAATAATAGAATAGGTTACTCAGGTATAACAGAAACCTATTTTCCTGAGGAATGTTTTTAACATAAATATTTTATAAACTTTAGCCAACTGTAGCATTGATTGTCCGGTCAATAAAAGCTGACTAATATTATCCTTATAGATGCTGATGACAGGTACTACACTTTGATCCCCACCCGATGACCGGGAAGTAAAGGAAAGCAAATCTCGAGTTGCACTGGCTATTCGGACTATGAATGACGAATGTTTCCACCTCTGGAAACGACTAATATTACAAATTAACATTAGAGAACAGACACTTGGTATTTACTCGTCCTTCCACGGTGACGGGATATGTCGCAAGACCGGGTTAACGTGGGAAGTGTGTCCATAGGCTCAAGCTAAAAATTACCCTCTCCCCTCAACCAAAGTCGCGCTGGCGTCGCTATTCAAGCGACCCCCTTCTTTAGAACAATGAGAGAGGTAATGCTGTAAATTTGGAATTTCGGGGACCAGTCAATCCTCATTTACTTATTGAGAGATAAAATGTATTTATTTTCCAGCCCGAAGGCAGATTGTATTTACTTGCCGCCCCACGCTGGGGAGCCCGATCTCAACAGGAACCCGGACCAAGTCCCAAAAATAACCATTAGTTGCGCTGGCATTAGTATTACGACTGATCCCTCTTCTTTAGTGCAATAACGGTAGAACTGCTGCCGGCAGCTATTTCCCGGAACCGGCCACCCCTCAATATTTTCAGCTGCGCTCTGCCCGAAGGGAAAGACACAACTGAGTTCCGCTTTCTCCAAAGACAGAAGCACAATTGAATGATAAAATGTAGTTTGTCCACCTGAAGACAGATAGTACACTTTGATCCCGAAGGCAAGTGTTGAAGAAATGCCAGACTCGAGTAACAATAAATAGTGAATAAGTGATGAATGTTTCCATATAATAAAACGGCTTATATTACTATTATCAAATTTATTATATTTTCTTTATGTATTTACAATTGGATCGTTTTAATCTGAATGCATACTTTGTTCTTTTCTTTTTGGCTTTTATATATTTAAAATCTTTGTTTTAAAAAAGCTCGTCTTTGTTCAAACTATTTCGTGCAAAAAGAAGTTATATTAATTCTGCGACTGGCTTGATTCAATCCTGCTGTTAGGCATAGATATAATAACATTTATTTAAATTTATTGTTATAGATTCTTTCATCTGTTATTACTCCAAGTCTGTACAACAAATCTGCCATTGTTCTCAGCTATTGTTTGTTTTTGTCCTATTTGAGATGTTTATTGCTTTTGTTATTTCCTTTCTGGTAACGTCACAAATCTTAACAGCATTGTTATAGTCGTTTTTATTTTTTTTTAAATCGCTTCTTGCATTTTACATCAAATGTATTAAAATCTACATAGAGAAACGATAAATTATGACTAACTGTAATTTCTTGGAAAAAAATCTAACAGTATTTTCGGTTTGAAAAAGAGTACTTGCAAAAAGATTGCTTTTTCCACAACGTCATTTCTACTAGGATCCTAACAATTTCTTATTTTATTATACACCGTGTCCCTTCAGCTCGTGGGCAATTATGAACCTCTTCAATTGTAAATAATTTTTAACTATTTACTATTCCTTTTTGTTTGTGTTCTTCTATCCATTCAGATAGATTCATTAAATAGGTTACTTGCTGTTTTTCATGCTTTCCTCTGTACCCCTTGCTTTTAGTATATTCTCTGAATGTCAAGGTCCTTAAGCTCCCTTTTCTCATTATGTAAACTTGAAATTTTACTTGTCTTTTGTAAATTATAAGTTTCCGTTTTGTTTTCATTTTCCTTAAAACTTTCTTGTCAGTTGCACATTCAATCTATGCTATTCTTTGCATCATTATGTAGAACCACATTTCTGCTGCTTCAAGTCTCTCTTTCATTTCTAAGTACTACAACGAATGAGAAAGTCTAGTAATATAATGATTGGTATATTTGCTATAATAAGAGAATTTGACCAAAAGCATGCAACCAATTATCTAGGAACCCAAGAGGAAAACGGCATAAAGCAGGTGGCAGACAATGAATAAGTTATGAAGATGTTCTACAGAAGAATAAGAACAATTCTTCGTACTGAATCCAATGCTCCTAAATGAATTATGGCTATAAATCCGTTAGAAGTACCAGTTGTAACATATACTTTCAATATTATCAACTGGACGATAGATGAAATAAAAAATGGATTTCAAATAAAGAACATTATTGAGTTACATGAACTATTCGGAGGCAGATGTTGGCAGTGTTCACATTACCATAAGTAAATGCAGTAAAGTTTTAATTCAACTTTAGTTAACCTATAACGCAACCACAATTAGTCTAAAGGCAAATCAATATTTAAAAACCACACTTATCTTTATACTACAACTATTCGTGCATTTATAAAGGGAACAATAAATTACTAACTGAACTCAACATCACTCTTAGTAAAATATATAAAATACGCTACCAACATATGTACCTAAAATTATAAGAAAAGGATTCTACGACATAAAATTTAAACAATTTAAAAATTCTTAGAAAATCTCTTAAATGGCCAAATGCACTCAGAAATAACGATGCGGATTCACAAAAATATTAACGGTAAATAAAACCCTCAAGTTGAAATTGAGATAAAAACAGAAAATATACGCTATTTAAGAGGAATTACAAGGAAAACACAATAAAGAATGATGAAAATCCAATATGCAGCAAGATGTTGTTACTATTGACAATCTGTGTTTGGCTGCCCAATTTTGACAACGTATAATAAAAACATTGTCATTATATTTGAATGTATATTGATTAGAAGGTCTGTCAGTATTGCAATTTATATTGAACCGTGCTATAAATATCGAAAGTGAGGTCACTATTATTTGGAACTTTACCATTCATACTGAAATACAGTGTCCAGGCATTTTGATTAATGATTACGCACAAAAATTGTCTTCTAATAGATATCGCAGTATCAGGTAAAATATATCTGGTAAAGAATGTGACAAAATATGTAAATAAAAGGAATCTGAAATTGAAACATGTGGGACATTAAACTACTGTTATCATTATAATAATTTGCGCCTTAGATACGATGAAAAAAGGTACAAACTACACATTAACATGATTCTTGCAAGTCCCTGTTTAACGGAGATTAGAATATTGCTCTGTGTATCACTGCTCATAAACTCAGGAGAGTATTATCAATGTAAAGAAAATATAAACACTGTAGATCAATACAGTAAAATGTTTCAGTGACAACATAGGTATGGATTTTGGATTGGATAAATGTGCAAAAGTATCATTCAAGAAAGGCAGAATTACAGAAACACACTCTAGACTTTGTCACAAACATTAGGGAACTAGAATAAGTCTAAAGGTATTTAGGAATTAGCGAAGAAGATGGCATACAACATAAATCAAGATGAAAGTAAGAAAAAAAATACTACAAGCGTGTGTCTCTGGTAGTGAACACCGAGCTGAATTTAAAAAAAGAAAAGAATATCAGCCATAAACATATTGTATTGCACCATGGGGACAGACAACCTTAAATGCACCATAGCTGATATTAAGCGAATGGACGCCAAAACGAGAAATCTTCTCACTTGCCACCGCAAGCATCATCCAAAGCCTGATGCTGATCGTCTGTATGTGCCCAGATCCGAAGGAGGCAGAGGTTTAGGTCAACTAGAACAGTGTTACAAAACTACAACAATAGGCCTTCGAAAATACCTGGCAATCACAGAAGAATAGATGATGATTTGTGTCAAAGAACATATAAGTCAACAAGTTCAAAACGCAGATTCGATTGGGTCAATAAATACAAGTAAAACATAATACAACGATTGCAGCTGCAAAAAACCTTAAAAAGAAAGCAAAGGCAAATGCAATCGACCAGATACAGAAACGATGGCCAGATAAACCACTTCACAGTAAATATTCTGTCCGTATCAAACAAGCTGATGTAGACAAACCCCGTGCCCATCAGAGCTGAAACCAAAGGTTCTATTCTTGCTGCACAGAACCATTACTTGCTAACTAGAAATTGCCAAGATCACATACTGAAAGATTGTGTTAACCCAAAATGTAGATTCTATGATGAATATCCAGAAACAATTGACCTTCCTTTATCAAGTTTCACGGTATTTCAAACCCACTGAATATAAAACTTGACATGTCAGAGTGGACCTATATATGCATTGTAAAATATGCAACTTTTAAAGAAAAGAAACTGCAAGAAATTGGTATGAACACCACGCAGACACTGTTACGGACATCGGTCTTACAACAATGTTATTGGACTTTACAATAATCACAGACAGAAGACTCAAAGCTAATCGCCCAGACATTGTGATCAGAGACGCCAAAAACAAAATGTGCCTTCTCATTGACATGGCATGCCCTACAGACTCTAAAGTATATTTGAAGATCTTCAAAAATTATCAAAATACAAGGACCTTGAAATCGAAATGTCAAAAATGTGATACATGAGGACATCAACAACTCCAGTTGTAGCTGGATCCCTCGGATTGATAGGAAAAGATTCCAATAGACTCCATGAAGGGATTCCTGGTAGCCCATGCCTTAGTGAAATACAAAAGAAATTGTACTCACAAGTACAGCTCACATCTTAAGAAGGACTTTATCTATGTAAAATATGTATGATTTTACGCTTATGTTTTTTCTCAAAAATATTCAATGGAAAATGTCATGATGTCATTTCTGACCTTAGGTTTCTAGTTTCGCACCCGGAAAGAAATGAGTATACACCAGAAATCAAAGGAAAGCAGAAGAGGAATAATAATAATAATAAGAAGAAGAAGAAGAAAAAGTACTACTAGTAGTAGCAGTAATAGTATTCTTTTTCTTCTTCTTCTTCATCATCAAGATGTGAAACACAGTTATATCACTTTGTAATAAGAAGCAGCTTATGAAGTTTTATTTTGCTAATTTTGCTTTTATCTTTATTTTATTGTGATAGATGTTTACATGCGAGGGGGGGGAGATAGGATGTGCTTATTTTATTATTTAGCACTTGTTCGTTATTTGGTTGAAGCTTTTAATTGGACCGAAGAGAATCTGCGAAACAGAACGAAAAACGAGGAAAATGTCTATCATATATAAATAAATACATCTCGAGTAGATGTGGATAGACTTTATTAGAACAGAAGACAAGTAGGAAAGAGCTTGATTTGTTGAATAAATAGTGCAGATTATAAAATGTTTTGTCGCTATATTGAAAGTAGTACTGCTATCTATGTTAAAAATGGAAGTACTGATTAGTGGAAAACCTGTTCCTGAAAAAAAAGACAGTGCTTTGTCTATTTATACTACAGCGTCACTTTGTTAGGCTTTTGCAACCTCTCTCCATACTACTCTATCTGATTACTACTACTAACAACTATCAATTAATTTGACTTTGCATATAGTGATATTTTTAAGAATTGTTTCCATTAGCTGTGAAATCACCTCGTTCTCAACCTCTCTTAGTGCAGTTGCCATTATTCGTTATTTTTGTGTGTAGGTTTAGGTTGATCAACTTAACGCCATATCGACCCCTTGTTGAGTTATTTAATGTCAAATGTAAATCTCCCCCGATGTGAATCCCAATGTAATATTATTGCAAGTATCGAAGCAGAATGTTGCACCTCTGCAATTGGACAATTCTGAGCCCCGAACACAGCAGGTGTAATAATAATAATAATACAACTTTTTTACCTGCATTTGTTTTATAATCCCATGTTGTGTCATAACTAATAACCTCTGGCAAGCGAAAGGTGTGATTTCTTTGTTGTCTCCATTTAATTAAACAAAAGACAAAAAACAAAACAAAACAAAACAAAAAAAAAACTCAAATCGACAAAGATCTTCGCAGGATATGTTCTTGTTAGAACTACTTTCTTCATTTTCTGCAGAGATTGTGCACCAATGATTTTGTTAATTTGTTCTTGAGGTCTTTATCAAACTCAAGTGATATATTTTTTTCTCATTCCATTTCCAGGTTTTTGTATTTTCTGAGACTAAAAGAAAAACAAAAATCTCACCAACAATTGTGAATTTCTCAAGTAGATTTTATATCTTCTCTTCATTTTAGTCTGGCATTTATTCCTTTATCAAAATTATTAAATAATACAGGCTATAGTTATCAATTCAAAGATACAATTATTATTATTCCTAAATCGTAATTATATATTATCATCAACAATAGCAACTATAAAGTAATATGTAACTAACTAGCTAAACAGACCATTACAAGTGCAGCATGATTGTCTCAAAATCTGGCAGACCCAAAGATGACTTGGCAAGCAACTCTCTCTGTCTCTCTCTCTGTCTCTCTCTCTGTCTCAATCTCTCTGTTTCTTAATTTCTCTGAGACTCTTCAAACGCTGCTTAAGAGACATGACTGTCCATTCTCGGACAATGTCCTTCCAACTTCGCCTATATCTTCTTCCTTCGCCCCACCGTGTCTTCTAGGATAGTCTTAGCAAGGCTTCCTGATCATGAGACATGTTCGTACAATTTTAGTCTGCTACTCTTCATATTTTCAGATTGCGTTCTTCACCTATTCTCTCTCTTTTCCCTTAGCAAATACATATCAGTGACTTTTTTTTCTTTTTTCTGTCCATTGTACAAGTTAGAAATCGAATAATTATAGTGTCCGGATTTTTATTATCTTTTTTTTCCTGATAAATAGTGAAAAATAATAGAAAAAAATTTTCTAGAAATATCGAAAAATGTGTTAAAATCAATTAATAAAAAGTGAACAAAAATAATGAGCTCATTAAGGTAATTTTTTTCGCTTTTCCCTTCAGAATGACTAGGACAGCAATTAATTAATTAAAAAAAAACCTTTAAAATAATCTGGAGGAATATTTTGCTGTATTACAATAGGCAAATTTATAAGCTAAAAATGAACACTTTGTTAATATGATGGAATAACGGCAATTAAAATGACTAATGCGACTCCTGGTTATTTATCCTTTCTCCACATATATTCTTTCAGGAATTCGTCTGTCTAATGGTTGAAATAATTGTGTATTTCTATCGGCGATCGTTGTTCGATGTCAGGTAGAGAAATTTTTGACGACGTATAATTAAAGAAAAGAAAACTTGTAGGGCAATTGATAGCGCTGGTAGGAAAAAGAAGCACTCGAGAAAGATCTGTGAAGCGAAGACGGAAATAAACAGCAACGCAGTCAAATACGAAATGACAAAAGCAGGGTTTCTAAGTTGGAGGAATGCACATTCTTCCGGTCAATAAATTAATGCTTTGAAAATAAATATTTAACATTTTTGAAACAACTATTCGCGTTCCCGCCAACAATAAAACCTGCTTCGGTATCCCTTTGAATGGTACTTAAGCAAAGTTTCTAGAGGGACAAAGATTAAGGAAAAACAGACTGCAACAGACAGCTGCAGTTCACGACTGCACGAGTTACTCATTCACTCTTCTTCCTTGCCAAGCTACGTGACGCTTACACTTTCCTCCTCACTTATTCTCTTGCCTATTCTTTCTCACACATACACATAACAGGGTTAGGGTTAGGGTTAGGGTTAAAGTTAAGGGTTAGGGTTAGGGTTAGGGTTAGAAATCACTTTTCATTTCTTCTTAACAAACGGCTACAAACAAGACTGTGAGATCATTAGCACTTATATATGCTAAGAAAAATTGTAATTGTAAAAAAACGAAAATAAATATATTTCATATTTTTATATTTAATATATTTGTTATGGGTTGATTCAAATTCTCAACAGATCCATTGTTCGATCTCTATCTATTCAAAGAAATTTCGATTTTGTAAACCGGGAGAGTCAAAGACTTTTGCGACAACAAAGACATAAGCAAGGATTCATTATTCGTCTGCAGAATTCAGCAAGTGCTTGATTAGTGTGAGACTTTAATCATGTCTTTATCTGTAACAACGCAAGAAGATCCAGGAAAAAAGAACAACAGTTGAAAAACATTAGAAAAATGCTTTGTAAGGTTCATATTTTCTTCCTGTAAAAATCATTGATGATATATAAATATCCTAACATGTGTATTATCAACGCGTCTTTCTATATAATTCGTGCGTAAATTGTACATTTTTTATGCATTTACGTTAAAGTTGAAAATAAAGGAAAATGAGATGTATTTTCGTCATTTGATGATCCTTTTACAAGAAATGAAAAGATGCTCTATAAACAAAAAATACATGTGCCGTTTATAGATACTAGAATTTTTTTTTGCAACACGCTTCTGTGTATTGAACTCCTGACAATATTGTTGAAGTTATCGCTAAAAATGTTTGTCGAGTTTTACAATCTCTACGTTTTGTTCAATGTCGTAAACCAATCGATGAAATTTGAATAAGCTGATTTGTTTGGAAAAATATTTTGACAAAAACCCTACTTCGTGGTTTAATAATTTCTTTAATTTAATTTTATAGAATTTCATGGTAAACAATTTTTTAAAGAAAATTTGTTTTTTTCCTTTTTAACAGCGAATAATAAATTCTTAGGATTTCTTGATATTTATTCTGTAACATACAGAATTGTGGCAATTCTTAGGATTTCTTACTCTTGTGCATACAACTGACTATGCGTAAATATTTCATTCTGGAGTTAAATTCCAACTTTGTGAAGCGTTTGGCCTTGTGATTTGGTTTGTGTAAACGCAGGGCGAACAGGATACTGGATTCTTGTACAAAGAAAAACTTCAAGAAAACATATGGCAAAATATTGCATTTTTATTAATTAAGTATTAGTTATTTTAATCATTAAATAGTTTTTAAAATAGGGTATTTTGTATGTTAAATAATAAAACTTTTAATTTTTTCAAAGTAATGAATATTTATTAGGTTGGTGCAAAAATAATGTCGTTTTTTGACGTTAAGTTGAACGTCAAAACGACATTATTTTTGCACCAACCTAATACTAATCTACGAACGCTAGTAAAACCAAATGTAGATCGTACCTCCCTCCCTGTTTGCAGTTCTACTCCAAAACTGGTTCGATCGGACAGTGTGTGGCTATTTTAAAGGTTGTGACGAACGAACGGACGGACTAACGGAATTCACATAATTTTATATATAGATAAAACATTTGGATGCCTGAATGTCTATGATGTTTTGGATTTTAACAGTAAAAATTACATGACCGCATTTCTATCTGGAATTTTTTGCTCAAACAGAACGAAAACTACCGATTTTTGAAAAGAAAGATTACAAGTAATGAACAATTATTTGCTTACAACAACGTGGAGCGAAAACGATGCCAAGGAAAACGAGCCACCATTAGCCACTACAAATACCTGCATCCCCAAAAGTTGATAGTGAAGTTGACTGGGATTGGAACAGGATTAATTTTGTCTTTTAATAATATTGCCCCCGAATGGATCGATGAAAAATATCCAGAATTTGCTTAGCCGATCAGTGTCGTCTTCCATCAGGACAATGCTAGATATTACGTTAAAAGTTGGTAGACATTGTCTACAATGTCTTACTGCATCCACTGAACTCACCTGACCTTTGCGCCTTCGAATTGCCACTTTATTTTTAATTCTACAAAATTCTGTCAATCTGAAAAAATTTCAATTCCTTGGAAGCCTGTAAAAAGTATTATGGCCAATTAAGAACCCAGAAAGGTGCCAAGATTTGGGAAGATGGATATCGTTGCCTAAAATGTGGCGAAAGATAATGAGACAAAATGGTACATATAGGATAGAAAAGGATCCACGTATAAATGTCTAAATATTAAGTTTGAATTTGCCCCTCCGTAAACACACACACACACACACACACACACACACACACACACACACGCTACTAACTTTTGTGTCTATCTCATAAATTATTGGCTATGGGGCATGTGTGTCAAAAATTGGAAATATATAAAATCGTCTGAAAAAAATAAATGAAAAAAGAACAAAAAACAAAGTAGGACAATATCGTTTGGTTGTTTTTGATTAGCGGCATATCAACACATCTATGGGTTATTTAATGTTGAAATCCAAGTATTTTGCACGCTATTTTATAGCTTCAACTATTGATATTTTGTATATAATTTTATACTTTCAGAGGAAACGTGTGATTTATAGATATATCATTTGTATATGATCTATTGTAGGTAATTATGGGCATGTGGCCGAGTGGTTAGAACGTTTGCATTCTGACCATAAGAACTGGTTTCGTATCTCACCATGGTCGAAATAAAGGAGTCGATCCCAGTGTGTGGCACCTTTGGAAAGTGCCTGGAAACCATACCACGGGTTGGCCTAAGTCTTGTAAGTGAAATAGGGTAGATGGAATCCTTGAGGCCGTCGATAGCCGTACTAGCACGAAGTCACAATTCCTCATGGCCGAAAGCTTGAGTGTGATGGCCTTGTTCAAATTATTGATCACGCTCTTTCCCAGAAACTGTAACTAAGGTCTGCTCAGTATAGTTGTATTATAAACCACAGGTGGGCTCTGTGGGTGTTGAACAAACACAAATGCCCCCGAGCAAGCGCCTGCAATTGGGATTTGATAACCGCCCTAGTAGACGGATAGCCTCGAATATGAGTGGCCAGTTATACTATTGTGGGCAATATATATTTTGGTATGGACCTATTTCTTTAAGGAAGAACATTATAATGACGGTTTCAGTATTTTTAAGTAGTTTGTTCGCAATTTTATGGTTATACCTACAGATAATTCGACGCAATTTTATGGCTTCAGCTTCTGATAGTTTTACATAATTTTATATTTACAGTATAAATGTATGTTTTATAGATATATAGTTTGTAAATGATCTATTCTACGTCTTATGCTTTGGTATAGACCTTATTCTTTAAGATAGAACGTTATTTTGATGGTGTCATTATTTTCAATTAGTTTTCTCATGTTGGTTTCCTTGTAGTATTTATTTCTTACAGTGGCTAAATGAGTGTCTTTTAGTTAAAATGTCTTTCACCTTGTATGCAACTTGGCATATTGTATATATTGGTGGATCTTCATTTTTCAGCAAATATGAATGGGCGAGATATGTGCAGCCCAGCCAACATTACTTCAGCTTATCTTTCCTTTCTAGACACGCGCCTCCATTCAACCATGACTGGTTTGATTAATCATATGGTGAAATAGTCTCCTCAGGTCGATATTGTCAATTCCTCTCTTTGAGAAATCGATCGTAGTTGGGGTTTCTCATATTGGTTCCTTTTAGTATTTCTGTCTTACAGGTGCAAAGTGGGTCCATTCAGTTAAAATATCTTTCAACTTTAATGCAACTTGGCATGTTGTACATGATAGGTTGATCCTTCTTCTTCAGCGAATATGAATGGGTGTTGTATGCGTGGCCTATGTGCAGCTAAGTCAGCATTACTTCTATTTTTTTATACATATGTCTCTATTCACCTAGAACCTGTTTAATTGTGCTAATCTTATTATTTAATTCTGAAATCTATATATTTTGTACGCAATTTTATAACTTCAACAACATATATTTTATACATAATTTTATATTTTCAGGGTAAGTGTGTGTTTAATAGATATAAAGTTCGTAGATGGTCTATTGTAGGTATTATATGTTTTGGTATAAACTTATTTTTAATAGTATATTAAATAGTATAGACATATTTTCAATTTTGTTTTATTTTTATGTTGACGGTTTCAGTATTTTCAAATAGTTTTCTCGTTTCGGTTTCTTTGTCGCATTTATGTCTTACATGGGCGAAATGAGTTCATTCAGTTAAAATGTGTTTCACCTTAAATACAGCTTGGCATGTTGTACATGTTGGTTGATCTTTATTCTTCAGCAAGTATGAATGAACGAGGTATGTACAATGTGTATGAAGACAACCTAGTATTATTTCGTTTTTTCTTCCTTTCCTAGATTTTTTTTCTATTCGTCTAGTTGTGCTTTGATTGTGATAAGTTTATTATCTGTCTTGTTGATCCAGTGCTTTGCCATTTCTGTTAAATGTAAGTATTAGAGAATAGATCAAGATAAGTAATATAGAAGATATTAAGAGAAAAGTAAAGAAAACCGTAAATGTGAGGGACATGACAAAAAGAAAAGGATACCAGATGGTGCAAAAGATTGATGCACAATTGATAACGTAGCAGAACAAGATATAAAATGGAGAATTGAGACAGAGGGAATTGTTCGTAAAATATGAAATAGCACAGTCGTGGTTGTCATGGAAAGAGTAGGTAAAGGTCTTTATCGATCAGTGGACTCGCAATGACTGATGATAACTATCGGGTGATTGACAAGTAACTCCCTATTTTATGTATGTTGGACTCTACCGTCTAGCTATATTTTTTATAAGATGAGAGAGTCCATCATACATAAAATAGGGAGTTACTTTTCAATCACCCTGTATAATGTTGCTAGAATTCAAATTAAACCTGCTTGCGATATACGGGAACTAGTTTCAAAGTGTACTTATTCTACTCTATTATATTCGTTTTCAAAAATTATGCTTGTAAAATATGAAATATCTTAAGTGTTTGTTGCATTTTTCATACGTGTATTGTGTAGAAAATAAGACGAGTATTCATTTGTAATTGAAGAATTTCCAGATTCATCGTTACCTCTGGAAACCACATAATCTGGGAAGAATAGTGCCAACAAAATGTCTTTGCTGATTTTTTTTATTCTCTAAGAAACATAAAAAGAACGTCGTTGAAACGAGCGGAATATTTTCAAACTTAAATATTTACTTAACGTCTCCCTTGACTTTCGTTTTTTAACGCTGTTATTTCACTTGGCATTGTTGAATAGTTTCATGTGTCAGTACAAGTAAAAAGAAAAGTAGAGATTTAAAAGAAAAAAACAAACTAATTTGAAATAAAGTAGGATAAAGCAGGTTCATGGTGTGTGTATTTAACAGAGACAATCGTTGTCATGAACTAAATATATTTTTTGTTTTTTACGAAACTTCCCTGCTTATTGTTGATAACACAGATGAATACATTCTTTTGTGTGATTTAATCCTTGCAACTATCTACAATTGTTTCATTCGTCACAGTTTCGTCAAATCGAAATCACGAATGATAGATATCATCAAACCAAGTAAGTTTTCTGTATGGGGGGGGATTATTTTGTTTTTAATCAAAATTGTACTGCTATAACTTTTAGACTTTGAAATATACTCGATGCCAGACATCATATTTTTTGACACGATCAGCAAGAATCAACAATTTTATGTCTTACAGAATATTTCTTCTTCTTATTATCATCACAACACACAGTTCAATTATATCTGCATTTTTATTGATTAGCATTCACATAATATCGAAATATCGGAATGAGAAATCAGAGATTAGTTCGAGTTCCTGTCGAGCCCATTACTTTCACTGAGGGGTAGATTCCCTTGGAAAAGGGGTGAATCCATCGCTTTTTATCTCCCCATCTACGGGTTAAATAGTAGAGTAGGCTTTGCTCTTTAGCTGTGGTTGGTAACCAGTCTAGAAGAAAGAAAACTTTGAATTCAAAACCTATTGAATATATAGCTAGCAACTGTATTTGGTAGAATCATATTACTTGTTAAGTAAATGGCAATAGGAAAGACTAGCATGTTGAGAGTAATGCCCCCCCCCCAGCGGAATCTGCGAGATCTGACACTGATATCGAAATATCTACTGTCATTAAAACAGTGATGCTTTCCTTTTATAGTAACATTTTCTTTTTTTTCCAAGTTCATTTTAGCGCCTCAAACTGTATATATATATATATATATATATATATATATATATATATATATATATATGTATTTATTGTTGCAGATCATATAATATTAATCATAAATGGTGAAAAATATTTGTCATTTATAAGGCTAGTCGTTAGAAAAAATAAGCTCCACCATAATTCAAACAGATTCGCTATTCGTGCATCAAATCTAAAAATGTCCTCTTGTTCCGATTTAAAAGAAACATTTTCCTTTTTCTAAGACTTATAAACAATAACAATTACTGTAGATAATTTTATTTAAATTCTGATAACTATATTCTACATACGTTCTATTACAGAATGATATCTGAGGTATGTCTGGAAAGAATCAAATGATTTTACATATCTTAAGAATCGGTTGAGTGACATGATGTAACTGGATAATTAACGAGACAGAAGCTTACTGTTCCTGGTTGAACGGACACAAATTCTTGAGGTCACAAATTTAACAGTGAGACTCCATTGTATGAGATTGTATATTGTCTGGCCGTTGGATTGACAGTGAAATCTCGTACAGTGTCTTGGCAGCATAATTTATAATATAACTCACGTTCCAATAATCTGTCATTCTGATTCTATATTGCAGACTTCACCATTTTTCCGGAGCTAGAAACGCTGTTAAATGGGATCATGTACAAAGATAAAGATTAAGGAAAACGCGACGTGGCAACTGATGGTGATCGCCAAACCAGATTACGCAGACTTTTGGGGAAAAATAGAAGTTTTATTGGAATAAATGTGTGTGTTCTCAAGGGATGCATTTTGAAGTGGACTAAGTCGTAATTTCTCTAGATAGACTATTTTAGCTGGATATTTTCCTTACAATGTTCTTGCGTCTGAAATCGCTCATTTTGAACGATCGATTCATTTGTAATATTGATTATTACCATCATTGTCAATACTGTAATTCAAATATCATCAAAATTCTTTTATCGTATTTATACTGTTCATAAGCATTGGCGGACGTACAGCAGGTCGACCTCCTCGGGTGACAAGTGTGGATGGACATTAAGTGAAGCTTTCTTACAGCGATGTCATTCTCTGCAAAGCCCAAGAGCCACTCGAGGTAGAAGGTTACAAAATAAGAGGCAAAGCTTATGTGGATATGTGGGACAGATAACGGTTGACCCTAGACTTGTACAGGCTGAGATTGTGGGGATAATGGAATAAATGTTTTTTCCCCCGTTCCGTTTATGTCATTTTTACCAGCATTCAATTTATGGCGTAGTAATATACTGAACACTTTGGGGATGACATTAAGATTCAGTTAATGTCAAGGGATTTCTTTCATAATATCCGCATTGTTAATGCAAAAAGGTTTTATCCTAAAAATGAGATACTAAAATGTTTTTTTTTTAATTTGTTTATCCATGTTCTTATTTTTTTGTTGCATTTATCGTTATTACTATTTTGTTACTTTTTTCTCAGTACTTTAAATAATAAAAACAAAATAAATTACAGTAATTGTAATCTTTCTTTATATTTTGTAAATGTTGTAGATTTGCGAAAGATTTTACGGTCATCTGGAGCTTAAAAACGTTGCTGTTCAAAAACTTTAATTTGCAAAGTTCATTTAGTTTTGCAAACAAAATCAAAAGCGATTCAGAGGAATTCCTTCTTCTTTATATCCCTTAATTTTTCAGGACGTTGACGATCATGGCTCTCCACAATTTTCTGTCTTTAGTAGCTCTTAATAAATGCTGTTTTTTGTTAACTCTCCTAAACCTTTTTTTCTCCGTCTTCCTTTTACTCTAGCTCACTAAGTTATGATTTCTTTCCCTCTTTCGCACTTGTGTTCATTCTGTCTTCTGCGTGTCAGATTTTCCAATCATTCTTTCCTCATTATATGCACTAGAAATTTCAACTGTCTCTTCCTTATGTTAAGTATAGGTTTCCGTTTTGTATTCATTTTCTCTAAAACTTCGCCGTTGCTAACGTATTTGGTCCATGGTATCCTCAGCATCCTTCTATAGAAACACATTTCTGTTGTTTCAAGTCTCTTTTTCATCAGTGAGGAGATTGTCCAGCATTCGCTGCTATATAGGAGGATAGATATCACAGTACTCTTTTCTTTGTGTTTTTAAAATGCCTTTTCCCTTCAATATCTGTCTATATTTCTGAGATGAGGTATTATGTACATTATTTACATTATTCGGACTATTGTCCTCATCTTTGTCGCCATATCTCCTGAGCCGACCAAGCACAGAAATGAATAAAATATGGGAACCAGTAATAAGGGGTACCAGAGAAAAGCGATAATAACTACAATTGGTAAAAACATGGTGTGATAACAGCAAAAATTGCAATAGGAGCACTGGCAAAAAATGGTGCTGAAAACATTTGGTTTATAATATCCAGAAATTCATACACTGATGTCCTCAAGGGCACATGACATAGTGGATAAAGGCGTTGTTTAGATCCTGTGACAGGACCCAAAGGGTGTGAGTTCAATACATGGTTAAGGCGGCGGAGAACTTGGAAAGAGGAATTAATAGGATAACTGATAACTGACATCCATTAGACATGACACATGGAACTAGAAAAGAGTCAGCGAAATAAAGGGTTCAGTTCAACATTCCAACCCCGGAAGTAATAAATATGGCGACAAAGATGAGTCCGAATAATGTAAATAGTGTACATAATACCTTATCTCAGAACATAGACAGATACAGTAACATATTCGACATTCCAAGCACCCGAAGAAGGCCGGAGCGTACAACGGCCGAAACATTGTAATAAATATGGCGACAAAGATGAGGACAATAGTTCGAATAATGTAAATAGTGTACATAATACCTCATCTCAGAAATATAGACAGATACTGAGGGGCCGAAACGTTGTGATAAATATGGCAATAACGATGAGGACAATAGTCCGAATAATGTAAAAAACGTACATAATACCCCGTCTCAGAAATATAGACAGATACTGATGGGCCGAAACGTTGTAATAAATATGGTAATGAGGACAATAGTCCGAATAATGTAAATAGTGCCTCTTGACTCCAAACGTCCATGAATGCAAGAAAGGCATTTTATATAAATAATTCACCCAGACATAAATCATGCAACAATAAGTCACTTTAAAATCGTTTTCTGTTTGTATGGTGTCGGTTGTCAGAAGATGTTTTGTCATTTAAATGTGGCTGTTTCAATTAAAGTCTCTTCTTTTTGTTTTATGTCTGCTGTTCATTGACTGTTTTACCAATTATTTTCCCATCGGGCCGACATTATAACTGACGTCATTAAATAAAAAGAATATTAATCAAAGTAAGAGAGAAAACTAATTCTAAGAATTGCGAAAGTTAATATTTTCCCAAGGGTTGTAAAAAAACACTTTCCATGAAGTAGATTGTTTAGAGGGGGAAGCGTAACGGTCAGCGACGCCGAAAGTAGAATTGGCGAGATGAATTTAAATTTCGTCTTCATATTTTGTTTTGTTTTCGTACCTTTGTGAAAGGCACGAATCACTTTTCCTCCTCAAAATATGGGTTAAATAGTAGAGTAGATTAGACACTGTAGTTGTGCATGGTAACTAGTCTAACAGAAGAACTACTTTGAATTTAGAACCGCCAAGAAGCATAAAGGAGCCACTCCACTATGGTAATTCATAGATGAAAAGAAACTGTGGAGAGCCATGATTTACAACATTCTGAATAGATAGTAAATTATAAAAAGCAGATTAATTTTAGAAAATTAAGACAAAAATATTACCAATCAGCTTCCTGTATACAGGGTACAATGGATAAATTGTCGTCTAAATTACGTAAAAATAGAAATAACACTGACATCTCATTTTAACAGATATATTTATCAAAATCAACCAAAAATATCTTGAAATACTAAAAAGTAAATTTATTCAATAAAATCGTCATTGGCTCTAACCACGACCTTCAGGCGACTTTGGAATCTCCGGCAAATCTTCTGGAGAGTTTCCTTGTTTAAGTTGGTGAATGCCCCCATAATCCTTGCATTTAGTTCATCCTTAAACTTGGTCAACACATAATAACCAAGAGCCTTGCATTCAGGGTGGGTGGGGGGGATTAGGTGGTCAGATATAAGGGGTGATGTGGTCACGGAAATTGCCTGACAGACATGATTGGGTTCCCCTGCTTGTGTGACATGATGCAGAGTCCTGTTGCCAGACACAGTTTCTTCCACGAGCCACCATCTTGACCCAGGGCAGCATTACCCCCTCAAAGCATTGTCTGAGTCTGAGGCCCTCACCAACATATTCGGGAGTTCTTTTCTTATCAGAACAATCAGAGTGAGTTTTCCGAGCTGCTGTACCTTCGTAATCACCATTAGACTCATCCAAGTCTTTCCAAATACTCTGCACTCTCCTTAGATTGACACCCAAGCACTCTGAAATATTCGTGATGGGGCTTCCTGCATGAATGCTGAGCAGTACAGCATGCTGTTTCCAAATTTCTGGCGGTGTAAATTGCATCCTGGTGCTCTTATTCACACAGACGGCGCCCAACTGACCCTATGCTGTGCAGTCGAAAAAATAAAAACATACAAGGCGCATGCGCAAAATTAAAACTATAAAACGGCGACCATTTTCCCATCTCACCCTGTATAATGTTATAGAATGGGTTAGCCTACATATCCTATAAAATTATCTGATGACATGAACCGACTAGTGGTGGGTTGAACCCCTTGTGTGTTTTGCAATTCTGACATAGATACATTACTTTTGTTTAAGTTTTTGACATAAGAATAAAAATATATGAAGACACTCAGACGAATGTATGAATTAGAAAGGTCAAGATGCCTCCCACATCATTAGAAGGGTCAAGATGCCTCCCACAGCATTAGAAAGGTCAAGATGCCTCCCACACCATTAGAAGGGTCAAGATGCCTCCCACACCATTAGAAAGGTCAACATGCCTCTCACACCATTAGAAGGGTCAACATGCCCCACACTCCATTCTCACACCAGGATATCAGCACGTGGTGGTCATATTCTAGTCAAAGAGATGACATGTGTTTTCTCGGTCGCCTCCCAGTAGCTTCATCCTAGAAGCAATGCTTTCTACAACTACTGTTTCTCATAAAATAAAGAAATATATAAAAAAGGGAAAATTACCCGTCGTTGATACGGTGAATGTTGCAGTTTTGGGGTTCTGAAGCACTGGATATTGAGACAACACGTAAATCTCTATGACTGGATTTCCCTAAATTTAATAAAAAGGATTTTCTCAAGCAGAAAACAACCCAACACTATTGGCTTATGTGATGCAAACGACAAGCCTCCGTCTGATCTTCTCTTTTGTCTTTGATGTCCGCACTGTCACGTGTCTGATTCAAAGTTGATTTCTTGTTTTTCTAGCCTCATCCGGGGAATTGACGGATCGGTTTGTTTTGGGGTTACTAAAAGCAGAAATATATTTCGGATTGTATCTGTATCGGGTGTTTCCAAGATCTACTGAGCAGTATGCCATAAAGAAAATATCGAGTTTCACATTAGGGTAAGGCAGGCACGTGTAAATTGAACGAGGAAATAAACACGGATGATTGCATTTAATTAGGGATTATAACCCTTAATGTCTCAGAAATTGTAAACAATGGAGGCAGAGAACACGGAAAAGAGACAAACGAAGCATTTACAAATGCGGTGAGTACAAAATACTAGGTATCAACTCACGTTCTTTTATATGTCATGGTCATTTAGGAGCAGGTGGGAAAATGTTTGCAGTGTTTCTATTGAACGACTCGTTTGTAAACGTAAGTATTTTGTATGCTATCTTCAAAGAAAGAGAATATCAACCGCTGATGATTTTAAATTATAGCCTTAATTTCAGAAATGGGATGTTCCTCTTATTCGGACCCGCTTAGCTGACCAAGGCATAAATAAACAGGTTGATCGTCTGACCTCTTATCGTTAAATGCGAAGTAGATCAAATTAAGATATCTTTTTAAAAAGAGAGAGAGAGAGAGAGAGAGAGAGAGAGAGAGAGCGGGTGAGAAAGGGTGGAATAGACAGACGGGAGAAAGAGAGGGTGAGAATGGAAGAGAGATAGCAGGTGAGAATGGGAATGAGAGAGCAGAGAGAGAGAAAGAGAGAGAGAGAGAGCGGGTGAGAGTGGGAAGGAGAGAGCGAGAGATATTCGGATGGAGAGAGCAGAGGGAGAGAAAGAGAGAGAGAGCGGGTGAGAGTGGGAAGGAGAGAGCGAGAGATATTCGGATGGAGAGAGCAGAGGGAGAGAGAGAGAGAGGGTTAGAATGAGATAGATCAGGTGAAAATAGAAGAGAGAGGGTGAGTAAGAATAGGAGGGTGAGTAGGGGTGAGAATAGGAGGGAGGGTTGGGGTGAGAATAGGAGGGAGAATGTAGGGGGGGAAAGGAGAGAAAGAGAGGGCGGGTTAGAGAGGAAAAATAAAAAAAAAGCAAGAACTGAAAGAGGATACTTACTTTCAAATTTACTGACTTGTTCCGGTACTTCTAATCTTTGACGTCGTTTTGAGAAGAGGCACTGCGAAGGAATATAGAGTAACATGACGGCAAGGGAACTGATGCTGTAAACCCTCCAAGTCCACACGGCGCCCAGGACTGTGAAAAGCGAACCTGTCAACATGCTGCCAATACCCTTTCCTGAAAGAACAAGCGTCAATTTGTTAAAAATCTAAAAAAAAAATAATAAAAAAGTACTTATGTAAAATTATACAACATTTAAAACCTTAGAAATGTATCACCTTTTCTTCGTTGCTAATGCTGGTGAATAACAAGCGATGATAGTCATTATAGGGTTGTCGTTGAAGCTAGCTATGATGATTCCGAGTTCATCATAGCTAGATAAATTCTACTGAAATGAGTGTAAAAATTGAATAGCTAAAGTCTAGATGTAATCTGGAAATCTGGTCAACCAGATAAACTCAAACGGATATTCTTTCAAGCCACTGAATAGACGATGTTAATCTATGGTGACACTGCCTGAACATTAACTAAAACTCTAGACTGTAAGCTTGAAGGAACCTACACTCGGATAATGAGAGCTATACTTAATATCCCTTGGAGACAAAATCCAACTAAATCACAACTCTATGGACCCATCTTACGTAGAATGTGCTCAGCAGTACATCGCAGTCGAGTAAGACAAGAACTCGTAAGTGATCTATTGCTCTGGACACTTAAACATAGAGCAAGACCTGTTAGTCGCCCAGCAGCCACCTACAGTAACAAGCTATGACACAGAATGTTACCCTAATGACCTTCCGACTTTGATGCAGGACCGTGATGTTTGGCGTGATAGACTCATGAATGTTCGAGCTAGGTCGTCCGAATAAAAATAGCTATTTTTTAATATCTTTATTTAATGTTTGTGTTTTTAAAATTATGCTGCTTTCATCGATTTTCTCCTAAATGTTAGTATATTTGAGTAATGCTTTCAGGATGTGAGTGTGTCATGTATCATTTTAGTTTTCTATTTTAACCCCAGTGTGTCGGCTGGATGTTGCTCTAATCTAACGCGTCTCGTCTCTAGATAAAGGTGGTTAAGGGGTGGGCGATAAAGGCTACATTGAGGAAGACGCGTTATAACAGCCCCAATAAATTATCCGACAGGTTTCATTCAAATTCCTAGACGCTGTCAGTTCGCGTTACTTTAACGTGCATATTTGGGAGGTTAAGGTTTGATAAATATCTAAAATTTTAAAAACAATCTACGAAGAAATTAATTTGAAATTCAGTGGAGTTTTGGGTATTTCCTATGAAGCAGTCGATTGGAAAGATCTATAGGCAGAACATTGAAAGAGTAATCCAATTTATACTTAGTACTTTTTCCACTAAAGCTTTTATCTTATAGCTTGTTAGGTTGACATTTATTCGTTTGATTTTTGTTCATTGAGTGAACCTGTGATTGTTTTTGATTTTTGTTCATTAAGTAAACTCGTGGTTGTTTTTAGGCCCTTCTTTTATACTTTCTTATCTACACATGTCTCAACCCCCTATTTGTAACCACATACCTATATCGTCTTATATGTCTATGAGTTCCTATATACACCTACACACACATTCCCACGAAACGATACATGTATATTTCCATTTTTACATATATACCCCTGCAGAGAGAACGCACATCCACATGTCTCCATACTTGTCTCCATGTATACTTATACTTACATATATATATATATATATACATACACAAGGACATCTGCATCCCCATATATACTCGTATGCACATATATATATCTACACATCCATACGTATACACATATACACATACATACACACACCCATATATGTATACGCACACACATATGTATACACACACACACACATGCATACGCAATCTACAGACTTCTATCTACCCATATACGTTAATTTGCACTTGTATATATCTCTCTACCTACGTATTTGTCCCTATTCTCATGTCCATCTGTGCAACCCCTTATGCCTGCGTTCGAAGACTATCTCAGTATTTAATTACATTATCTCTGTCTTTACACATATAATATTATCCGATCTTTCATATTTATGGCAAAACATATAAGTACCTAACTAATTGTACATCTCCACACTCACAAAAAAAACCCCCCAAAAAGCCGGTATGTTTCTTTTTCCGTATAAAAACATATACATGTACATATCAACAGGTGTCTCAGTGTGCAAATACATTATCATGGTTGTATACATACAGTCATGTGTTAGTGTCCACTTGTGCATAGTAATATTTCTAAAAACAAAGGGAATATAAAACATTCAAAATTGCTGTTCCTATATGATTATTCCTTAGTGTACTTACTTAGGTTTAGGTTGTTTTTGTGTCGGCATTTAAACACTAGTTCATTATGTTTATTTAGCAGTATGTCCGGATCTTTATGTTTGATTATGAAGATTTTCTCCTTCAGACATAAGTTGCATCTGTCTCTGAAGTTTTGGGGAGTTACATGTATATGTTTTTATACGGAAAAAGAAACATACCGTTTTTTTTTTTTTGTGAGTGTGGAGATGTACAATTAGTTAGGTACTTATATGTTTTGCCATAAATATGAAAGATCGGATAATATTATATGTGTAAAGACAGAGATAATGTAATTAAATACTGAGATAGTCTTCGAACGCAGGCATAAGGGGTTGCACAGATGGACATGAGAATAGGGACAAATACGTAGGTAGAGAGATATATACAAGTGCAAATTAACGTATATGGGTAGATAGAAGTCTGTAGATTGCGTATGCATGTGTGTGTGTGTGTATACATATGTGTGTGCGTATACATATATGGGTGTGTGTATGTATGTGTATATGTGTATACGTATGGATGTGTAGATATATATATGTGCATACGAGTATATATGGGGATGCAGATGTCCTTGTGTATGTATATATATATATATATATGTAAGTATAAGTATACATGGAGACAAGTATGGAGACATGTGGATGTGCGTTCTCTGCAGGGGTATATATAAAAATGGAAATATACATGTATCGTTTCGTGGGAATGTGTGTAGGTGTATATAGGAACTCATAGACATATAAGACGATATAGGTATGTGGTTACAAATAGGGGTTGAGACATATGTAGATAAGAAAGTATAAAAGAAGGGCCTAAAACAACCACGAGTTTACATTTAATGAACAAAAAAATCAAAAACAATCACAGGTTCACCAATGAACAAAAAATCAAACGAATAAATGTCAACCTAACAAGCTATAAGATAAAAGCTTTAGTGGAAAAGTACTAAGTATAAATTGATTACTCTTTTCAATGTTCTGCCTATAGATCTTTCCAATCGACTGCTTCATAGGAAATACCCAAAACTCCACTGAATTTCAAATTAATTTCTTCGTAGATTGTTTTTAAAATTTTAGATATTTATCAAACCTTAACCTCCCAAATATGCACGTTAAAGTAACGCGAACTGACAGCGTCTAGAATTTGAATGAAACCTGTCGGATAATTTATTGGGGCTGTTATAACGCGTCTTCCTCAATGTAGCCTTTATCGCCCACCCCTTAACCACCTTTTATCTAGAGACGAGACGCGTTAGATTAGAGCAACATCCAGCCGACACACTGGGGTTAAAATAGAAAACTAAAATGATACATATGACACTCTCACATCCTCTCTCCCACCTCACTTCCTCACTTCGTTAACTTTGCGTATTCTTGATGAGGTCCGTAAAAAACCTGTGAATTTTCTTTTCATTCTTCATTTCAGCTTTTGGAAGTAAAGTCTGATGATCCAGAACCCTGTTAAAGGGGTTATGGTGAAATAGCTTATTACATGGAATCTTAACGTGGTCTGTCTTTTATTCAAACATATATGCTCTGAATCTTACATTGAGCTCTCTGGATATCATCCTCCTCAGGTCTATCCATACGGATTACCTAAATTTGAATAAACTATATATTTATATATATATATATTTATATTTATATATATTTATATTTATATATATTTATATTTATATATATATATATTTATATATATACATATTTATATTTATATATATATATATTTATATATATATACATATTTATATATATATATATTTATATGTATATATATTTATATATATATATATTTATATTTATATATATATATTTATATATATTTATATTTTATATATATATATTTATATATATATATATATTTATATATATATATATATATATATATATATATATATATATATATATATATATATATGTGTGTGTGTGTGTGTGTATAAGGAGGCACGGTGGAGTAATGTATAGCGGCTTGGATTGAGGAATCGAATCATCCTTGATAATGGCTAAAGGTATAGCTGAAAGCGCTCGGAAATATAAAACATTTGGACAGTTCTTACACACCTTTGTCCAGAAAAAGAAAGATCTTGTTCGAACACAAGAAAAATTAAATAAAAGCTTAACCGTATTACCTTGTCTGTCATTTTTAATGAAAGATGCATATATATATATATATATATATATATATATATATATATATAATAGGTTACAGCCACATGGCGTTGAAGCAACAGACCGTTTTCTGCAAGTATAAGTTTTTGATTATTCTGTAGACCCTATAACAGTGATGGGCAAACTGTAGTCCACGTACCACATCCGACCAGTTTGTTCTTTTCTGAATGACCTGCATAATCTCATAAGGAAAATAACATTTCTTAAAATTGTATTTCATTTTGAACTCACTTGTTTACTCACACGTTGAAGCTTTTTTACGGCTCATCTTTTGATGATCATGCGGCCCAATGACCTTTAAATTTCCTTTCAGCTAAAAATTCAACAAAGCTTATGTATGAGAAAACACCAGGGAAATATTTAAGGAAACTTTGAATGTTTGTTTCTCGATTGGCCTTTATGTGAACAAGTAAATATATACTTTCTTTTCTTTTCTGTTAGACCTTA
>CAHIKZ030000003.1:130000-265000 GCA_903632075.3 Acanthosepion pharaonis
ATACACGTAATCTACATAAATCCAAAATTTTAAAAAAATAACCAGTTTGTCTGACGATCGCAAAAGCGTGAAACCCAGGGTCACAAACTCACATCAATTCAACCAAATACGTTAGCTCTATCTCTGATATTGAGCGCTTTCTAATAAGCACCGCGCATATAATATATAAATAATTATATATATATATTTATTTATATTTATATACACACACTTTTCACACACACACACACACACACACACACACACACACACACACACACACACACACACACACACATATATATATATATATTGAGACAGGTTTCGTTAAATAATTTAGACATGCTCTGTCTCCTTATTCTCGACCGGATCTTTTCATATTCGTTTGTAAGCTTTTTTGTGCGGTTATTAAAACAAGAGAGGAAAACACTATGTTGGCTCATATTGTATTTAATCCGCGTACTTTCGACATAGCATAATGTCATCATCAAGGAATTGATAATTATATAGTAAGTATTTAGTTTTCATGGTTATGAAGTACAAAAAGTATTGTGGTTATCCGAAAGTCACCATTTTTATATGTGGAGTCAGTAACGCTGTGCCATGGCTTTGGTGACGGACACAGTTTAAGGGCGGTAACTACGTATGCCGTAGAAAAATACCGAACTTGAACAGTTGCTCAATAAAGGAGAAACTGTTATACCAAGCGCTAACATTTAAAGACTATCTATTGTAAACATTTTTAAATGTTTGTGGAGTGTTCGTAATTAATTTTATTGAGGTTTGTTCTAAATGATTTGATATAAATCACTTCGAGAAATTTAGTTTGTGTTTATTCTTTTCGTGGAAAAGTATGGCGCTATTTTCGACGAGGATTTTTCTGAATTGTGATTGTGTATGTCTATAACGATAGGCGTAGCTCAAGAAACAGTTACTTGAAAGGAGAATTTATTCTAAAGTGTTTAGTGATGTGAACGGGACAGTTGAATTTGTGAACCAGGTGGACAGAGGTCACAGAATAATAAAGAAACAGTGACGTGCTATAAACAAAAGAAATACTCTTTGAGAATGTCACTAAAAGAAATTCGATTAAAATTAGAAGCAAAAATGGACTGATCAATAAAAGCCGACATTGCCAATATCAAAGGCGGGAAAAGATGCAGAATATATATTATAAAAAAAGCATAAAAAATATGACAACACTAATCTATAGTCTTTAAGAAAATATCATTAAAAAACGTGTAAGCCGAGCAAAGAATTCCTCGAAAAATTATCACTCCATAATTTTAATATTGGACGTCAAATTTCATAGAATAAACCTGATGACTGGCCAAGAAGTCAAATTTTTCACAGGAACCGTCACCCAATACGACGTTGATGAGAAAAAAAAGGGAATATAGAGTAACGTCTTCGTTTCGTCTGAATTAAAATTATAGCTCTTTTCAAAATTGATGACACTTTCAAGATAAATACACAGAATTAATGTACGTTCTTACCCGTGACGTTTTTTTTTGAGTGGCACAGGTTTACATTTTGTAAAAGTTTAAACATGTACCGAATTAAAAGAATCGACACTAGCCTCTCCAGACATTAATTCAATAAAAAACAGTGGGCTATCATTAAACGAGATGCAAATAAGAATAAAAACCGTATTTCAGTAAAGATATTTGGGAAGCAATAAAAACTGTTGCAAACAATAAAATTCGAAGTAGTAGAAAGGTTAACAAAATCAATGGCTGAAAACTGATAAACGTTATGCAAAATCAAGGAGCTAATATTAACATGGAATAAAATAAAATAACAATTTCTACAGTTATATCCCATATTTAATAATAAAATATTTGTTTTTGAAGCCTATTTTTTAATTGCTTTATAAATAATATTTTATGCGTCTATTTATTTGCTTAATAAAATGTTCCTCTAAAGCAATTTATTATCAATATTTTTAATAAGGATAGCCATTGTAATCTTTCGCCCAATAAAATGCTCGAATGTCACTTAAGGTAGGAAATATTATGTGTGCCTAATTTTATGAAGGTGGCATGTCTTGGGGGGGGGCACGGTGGAGTAATGAATAGCGGTTTGGATTGAGGAATCTAAGCTCTATCATCATCATCATCATCATCATCATCATCATCATCCCTTTGATTTTTGTAATCGCAGGGGGAATCCGAAGGCAGAATCCATACTGAATCTCCTCCACAACGGTCAATCAACGGCAGCCATCAGCAATTCTGGTATAGTCATGGGAGGCACGGTGGAGTAATGGATAGTGGCTCGGATCGAGAGTTCGAGTTCGAATTCCAGTCGAATCCATTACATTCACTTACGTGGTAATATCCTTGGGAAAGGTATTAATCCTCGTTTTCTCCCCCTAGCTATGGGTAACTAGCAGGACAGTCCGGATTCTATAACCTTGGATTGCAACTCGTCTGCGGGAAAAAATCTGCCTCGTCAGTCATGCATCGAAAGATACATGATCGCCTAAGCGTGAATCATGCATGGCACAGGAATCGGTGAGTCGAGTTCGAATTCCAGTCGAATCCATTACATTCATTTACATGCCTTGGGAAAAGGTATGAATCCTCTTCGTCTCCCCTCAGCTATGGATAAATAGCACGACAGACCGGGTTCTATAGCCTTGGATGGCAATTGGTGTAGCGCTGAAAGAAATGTGAACATACTGCGTGAACAAAATCTGCGTTGTCAGTCATGTATCGAAAGATACATGATTGCCTACGCGTGTATCACGCACGGCACAAAACTGACTGACTGACATGTGTTAAGGTCATTTTAGTTAGTGTTGTGTCCTCCTTGCTTTATATGTAAAAATTAAGATATTAGAGGAATTTAGAAGTATTATAATGTATGTTTCGTCGCATTTAAATACTTAGGACGACAAATAAAATAATCAGTGTATTCATCTTTCTTCTTCTTCTTCTTCTTCTTCTTCTTCTTCTTCTTCTTCTTCTTCCCCAATTTCAAGATATAGACGATTATAGCTCTCCACAACATTCTATCTCATGTGACTCTTAGCAGTTTTCCCCCTTTGCTAAGCCCCCCCCCCCACTCTACCGTTCCGTCATTCTCTTACACAAGCATCTCCTATCTCTCTTGTCCTTAATATTACCCGTGAAGGTTTTCGAAGTCTTCCTTCCCCACAATACGTTCTAGTAACTTCAGCTGTTTTTTTTTTCTGATTTTGAGTGTAAGTGTTCTTTTCTTTTTTAAATTTTAGCTATATAAAAGATTTAAATTTGTCCCCAGACAGATATAATCTCAAAAGATATTGTAAAGATATTGATTGATTGGAAAACAACAATGGAAATTGAGAAAACGACACATAAAAGATAAATAATGAATTTGCAAACATTGACAAGATAAGAATAACAAAATAGTGGATTTATGAATGTCTTGCAAATATAACAGGGTAACAAAAATGAAAATTTGATTGAGCAATAAGAAATTATTTGAAGAAGCTGGTGTTTCGAATTTAAACAGAGAAACTAAATTTAGAATATCTAAAACATTGGTTAAATACATCAAAGCAAGCAAACTACCATTTTAAAGTAAGAAACAATAAAAGAAAAGCGAATGATGGAATAAGTATTACATGAAATCTAATTTTTCAAAAGTAATTTCTATTGATGAATATAGAGCTACATTGGATGAACCCAGCATTCCTGTTTGTTCGTCCATGTGACCACGGTCATATCACGTTGAAACATAGGAAACATAGGGAAGGTCGGGCCTGATCTGTATCTAGATGGGTGACCACTGGGAAATGCCAACTGCTGTAATCTTGGATGTGAATGTGGTGTAATGGAAAACGATTCGGAATTATTAATCGGAGAGCTGAGTTCCAATTAGAGTTGCGTTCGTTATATTAACTTACGCGCAAATATCCTTGGGAAAGATAGGAATCCACATCTTCTGCTCCCACCTATGGGTTAATTAGTAAGACGTCTACCACGAAATCATTATTATCTAAAAAAATTCTTCGAATCTAAAGATATTCTATGGCGTTAAATAACCTGAAAAAGGCTAGTAAGCCGTAGATAACAGATCAATCAATCAATTTATAGGTCATGGAAATAGTCAACCAGCATGAATTAGAGGGGAAGTAGAGTAATATTTTCAGCTAGTATTATAGGTAGGTAGTAAAATTATTTCAAAGTGATGATGCAGAAAAGTTCTATAAACTGTTTTATTAGTGGTATAAGTTACTACCCAGGAACACTAAGGGTCATAATATATCCATGCATCGCTGTTCTTTCACCTATTTCAGAGCTATTGGCAAAAAGTCTTTCAAAATTATTAAGAGAAGGGCTGTAGCCTTTCAAGATATTAATCCAGTTCCTTCTTCATCCTCACTTTTGCTATGTGTTATCTTTACAAAGTCAGATTAGCCCACAAATAAGGTATTGCTGCTATATGTGGTCTGGAGCTATACAATCCTTTCTTTCCAGCCTTCAAATTTATTTACGCAGTCCAGACTCTTTCCTATAGATGTAATATTGAAAGCCTATCGCTGCTCTCTCCTTATTTCAATGGAAAATGTTCAAATGTGTTCCATTCTATAGTTTCACAAGTTCGGACTTTTACAGACAGAAAACCCTACCCTACATCGACGGTGACGAATCACCCTAATTTGTTCCGTGTTCCAGATTTAAGAACTTTTCAATCCACTTTGTGGAACAGATTTCTGTTTAGCTGCTTTCCTGAACGCTGCCATTTTAACTCAAGGGTGAATCTTTATCAATCCTCACTACCCTCATAATGTTCACGTGTTACTACTTCCACTTTCATTAATATCACACACACCTCATTCTTAATTATATCTACTAGATTGAATCGTTCTCGAACCTTGTATTAAGTAAATTCTAGTATAAAATATTTGAGACTGGGGTAGCTATTGAAGCAATGATCTCTGGGAAGTTATTAAAACTACCTCATAGTTATGTTAAAATTCAAACAATAGAAAAGTTAAAAACAATAAAACAAAAAGGGTGTAGACTGTCAAGGAGTCAATATTAATATAGAAAATAATAAAATAATTTATTTGGATATTAATCAGGTATATGTTTCAATGGACTATATAGTTTGTATTTTTTATTTCACCCCAAGCAAGGCGATAATGCCACTAAGACGCAAGAGGCTACTAGGTAGCAAAGAGTATGAGAAGACTTTAAAAGGAACCGAAAACCCAATCCTTATCGAAGAAACACGGGATAAACCTATTCTCCTGTTCAATAGGCGTGGGACGAGTTTCGAACCGAGCGATAGGTTCTACAAAATGAAAAAAAATAACCTGAAAAATCTATCATTTCCAGACAATTTATAATCGATATTTTTAAAACATCAGGATAGATATCATAACATGGTTGTCTCAGTGTATACTCCTCGCATGACTATATCTTGAAAAATTTACCAACATCAGGAATGTGATACTAATATTCTTGCAAGAATATGTCTT
Source organism: Acanthosepion pharaonis (assembly GCA_903632075.3). Taxonomy (NCBI): domain Eukaryota; kingdom Metazoa; phylum Mollusca; class Cephalopoda; order Sepiida; family Sepiidae; genus Acanthosepion; species Acanthosepion pharaonis. The sequence goes on from CAHIKZ030000003.1 coordinate 135,456, forward strand.
TTGCAGGAGAATATTTCCCATAATGTATATGAATACAGACACGCAGAAACAATTATACCTGTAAGATAGAGATATTTAGAGAACTACTATTTAATTAGGAACACGTTTCCTTTATCAAGAACCAACATTCCATAAGAAAGACGAAAAGTTATCGTGAATAGACGGCTTTATTAATCACAGAAAGCAATGAACTTGTACAACGCTGAAGTAATTCTCCAAAATTTCTCAGCTAATTAAAGCATTAGGTGAAGCAAATTATTTCACTCCGACGTAATGAGTATTCAATAAAATGTAACAAAAAACAATGAAGATTCGATGGCTGTATATGTGTGCAAAATGGCAGCCGATCTATTTATATGTGTGCAAAATGGCAGCCGATCTATTTATAAAGCGCTTGTTGTAGACCAAATACGCTAGCCTCCAACAATTATTGACCAAATTCCATATTGTACTGTAAGACTGCAAATAATTAGTAGCGTTTAAGTAAATTAGGAACTCATTTCCGAACTAAATAGATTTTGCTGCGTTTCATAGTTTCCGTGAATGTAGGCGTTAATAATGGCTTGATTTGTTTTTTACGGTCTATCTACCTTTATAGGTTATTTAAAGCCAGAAAATATTTTTTATGTCGTAAGAATTTTTTGAAGCTAATAATTTTTACTGATACAAGCTGTACTAATTAAACTGTAGCTGAGGGTAAAACGTGAATTCGTACCACCCCCAATTTTATTTGCGCCTAATATATATAAGGAATATAAGGAAACTAGTCCCCCTAAAATTTTTCTTGACAATTCTTTAACTGAAAAAAGAATCCATTTCCTATTCGCTATGAGATCGTTTACCTGGCGAGGGCCAAAGTATTATTCATCATCTGAAAATTAAAAAAAAAAAAAATACACCAAGAGATTTAATTTTACAAACTACATTTGGAATTTTTTTTTTATTATTTATATTTTAGGAAAGGTGTTATAATACTAGCGGGTGTTGAAAACTTTCTAGCCCGGCCCGCTTCCCCCAAATTAACAAAATGACTAAAGAGATTAGTCAAGCCCAGAAATTTTGCATTTCGGCGTAACATTGCAGAAACAAAAAAAAAAAAAAAAGAAAAATGATTTAAAATTCTTTCAGTTATTTCGTTTCTTTGTTATTTCCTTTTTTATTCAATCCCGAAAATTTATTACGTCTCGATCACGAAAAAGATATGAATATTTATACAGTGATTAAATGAGCGAGAGAAGAAAGGAAATAAAAGCAGCAAGCAAAGAGCAATTAAAGGGAGAGAAAACAGGGGATAAAGAGAGAGGAGAGGTTAAAGTGAGAGGAAAGAGGGCAAAGAAAGTAAAGAGCGGACAAAGAGAGAGAAAAGTGGGCAAGGAGAGGGAGAGGGAGAGAGAGAGGAGCGATTAAAGAGAGAAAAAGAGCAGACAGAAAGTAATCAAAAGAGAGAAGAGGAGGTAAAGAGAGAGAAAACAGCGGATAAAGAGAGGGGAGTGTTTAAAGAGAGAGAAAAGCAAACAGCGAAAGAAAAGAACGGACAAAAAGAGAGAAGAATGGAGAGAGAGAGAGAGAGAGAGAGAGAGAGAAAAGAGAGAGGTTAAAGAGAGAAAAAAAGCAGGCAGATGGTGATCAAAAAAGAGAAGATCAGATAAAGAGAGGGAAAACATCGGATAAAGAGAGAGGCGTGGTTAAAGAAAGGGAAAAGCGGACAGAGAAAGAAAAGAGCAGACAAAAAGAGATAAGAACGGGCTAAGAGAGAGAGGGAGAGAGAGAGAGAGAAAAGAGAGAGGTTAAGGAGAGAAAAGAGAGGGCAGAATGGGATCAAAAGAGAGAAGAACAGGTAAAGAGAGAGAAAACAGTGGATAAAGAGAGGAACGGTTAAAGAGAGAGAAAAGCAGTCAGAGAAAGAATAGAGCGGAAAAGGGAGAAGAGTGGGGAAGAAGAGGGAGAGAGAGAGAGAGAAGAGCGGTTAAAGAGAGAAAAGAGCAGACAGAAAGTAATCAAAAGAGGCAAGAGCAGGTAAAGAGAGAGAAAGGCGGGCAAAGAAAGCGGGCAAAGAGAGAAAAGAGCGGTTAGAGAGAGATGAAAGAAAGAGAAAAGAACATAAAGAGAAAGGATAGTGATACTACTAACATGGAGGAAAATCGAAGACAGAGATGTAATAAATCGAAGTAATCAATTTGTAGTGAGAAACAAAGAAAAAGAAAGACATAAGGCCATATAGAAATAAAGAAGGCGGAAGAAAGTAAAATGAAAATGGATAGAGAAAGATAAAGAAAATTTTCTTCATAATAGCAAATAAAGAAATACAGAAAGATCGAGTAATGTTTTGTTTTGTTTTTTTATTGGGAACGAAACTATAAAAGAACAAGTTAGATAAGAGACAAAAGAACGTACAACAATGGAGAGCAACAGAAGCAGTGAATAAAAATGAATCATAATTATCATCAAGTAAAAGAAAAAGATAGAGGAGAAGAGTGATTGATTTGTCGCCTTAAAAGACGGGTGCGCTCGGAAACGTGTAGCCGGCCATTGTGAAAGTATGTTATAGTCAGGTCAATCGATGAGTGTTATTGGTATTATGTAGCCTAGTACCACCTACCGCATAGTCGAGATATCGGTGACTAGACCGGCTTCCCCGACAAACATTTTTGGTGAGCAAGGTGGCTAGACACCCGACATTATTGAAGACCTTGCGACTTTTGCGAATCCCGTGACCCCTGGGGCACGACATGTATCTTGTGTCTTGGGCAAGATAGCCTGACGGAGTCCAATCCTCTGCAGACCGTATTGCAGACTTGTCTAAAGGGAGATGAACCTTCCATAGTATCAGCGGCAATCCATTACAGGCGTAATGGTGTAGAAATTACTTGGTTAATGTTTAGGCGTGAGGTAATCCCACTGGGAGTGTTGGACCCATTAGCCTTCGTTTAGATACACACCTAAGAGAAGGAAAATTCTGACGGTTTGAAGGCATCCAATGATGTTAACAGGTTCTTCTTTTTGGTTACATACTGTTCTTAAAAAGCGAGATTGACACAATGCACTGTCTTTCTCGACTTAAAAAGGCTCATGCACTGTCAGTGCTTGATACTGTCAATGACAATTGACACTTGTAATAATATCTTCCGATCGTCATACACGACAACGAGATGATAAATATGGCCATGTATCTGCATATATCATTGCTATCAATTTTATGTTCCTACCGGGACAATTTGTATCTTTCAGTTTGTTGCATGTGACGAAGCTTGATTAAGTGATTGGTTTGCTTTTTTTACGGCATCTCCTATACTTATTTAATAACTTTTGCATCTCCTATACTATGTTGTAATTCGAGAAGCTCGTGCCGTGGCTCTAGATATCTCTAAAGCGTTTGATAGGGTCTGGCATGCCGGCCTCCTTCGTAAGATGAAGGAATACAGAATTTCAGGTCGATTATTTGACAATACGATCATTCCTGTCAAACCGTGTAGTGAGGTCGTTCTTAACGGATTCTCCTCCAGTTTCTTTTACCACGAACACAGGTGTTACCCAAGGCTCTATCCTAGGTCCTACTCCGTCCCTTATCTTCATTAACGACGTCCTCGATGTCATCAGCTCCCAAGTAGGCAGCTATGCTGACGACACTACTATTTACTCCTGCCCCAATAGCAAATCTGGTATGGCCGTTAGTCTCGAAAAGGACCTATAATCGGTTGTGGACTGGGGCAGGAATTGGTTGGTTAACTTTAATACCTCTAAAACAAAACTGCTCTCTATTACACGCCACAGGGAACCATCTCTGCTGCCTATTAGAATGTCTAATGCTCAACTCCATGAGAGTACCTCTTTACGCCTGCTTGGTCTCACCTGACCTGAGATGGAACAATTACATTGAATCAATAGCTTCATCCACCGCAAGGAAAGTTGGTTCCCTGTGTCACACCAAAAAGTTTTCTCGCCTGAGTCCATTCTTCAAATTTACAAATCAACTATTCGCCCTTGCATGGAATACTGCTGCCATATATGGTCTGGTACCCCCGCCATTCGCCTTAAGGTCCTCGACAAGATCCAGAGACGGATAAGCAATGTGGTTGGTCATCTCGTCTTCAGTCGCTCTCTCACAGACGAGGCATCGCCGCCCTCTGTCTTTTCTACAAATACTTTCATGGTAACTGCTCCGACGAGCTACTATCGCTAGTTCCCAGACTGCATGAATTTAAGCGTGCTACTAGGCTGGCATCACGGTCCCACCATTTCATTGTTGAAAGGGTTAAATGTGGCCGTCTCTTTTACTCCAATAGCTTCATGTCTCGCATCTCCTGCCTGTGGAATTTCCTTCCTATTACTTTTTTCTCTTTTAATTATAATCTCCAACTATTCAAATGTAATGTCATTCAACATCTTCAGATGTCCTGACCTGTCCTCTGTCCTTCTCTTCATCCTTTCCTCCATCACACTTCTTTGCTCTCTCTCTCTCACTCTGTAACCCCCACCCCTGCGTACTTGTAGCATCCCACCTTGCTTGGGGTGAAACTGATCCATGGATCCGAAGTATGTAAATTTTTCAGTATTTATTAACTGGAAATCCTGATTTTTTTTATAATGCATTCAGAATAGACGCCATTCACTGCTTTCATTCCACTTCCAGATAATAGTTTTTGTTTTGGAAGGGTTTATAGTGGATCGCATTTTTCTGAAAACTCGGTAGAATGCATTAGTAGGAAAGCTACTGCAAAATAGTAAAGCATGTTCATTTATTGATTTGTGCTTTACGACTTATCAAGATTTTGCAGGTTATTTAAAGCCAGAAAATATTTTTTGAATGTAGATTTTTTTAAAAATAATAATGATAGTGTTGTAACTGAGTTATCAAAAACAACAGTAGAAAATTGGAATTGGTTTAACAAAAAGTTCATTACCTTTTGGTACAGGGAAACGTAATGTAGAATGGAAACTAGGGAAGAGAATGTTTAGCCGTGAATGACTGTTTTCAGCAAAGGCTACTGCTTCACCTGCTACTCCTCTTGATGTAGGAATGTATTTATGACTTATAGTTCGACGGCCGATTCCAAACTTGTCGGGAAATATTCTCCCTCACAGCACGTAGTATCACTATACTTAAGTCGTGTTGATTGTTGTAACTGAGTTATCAAATACAACAGTAGAATACCGAAATTGGTTTAATAAAAAGTTTAATAACTTTTGGTACAGGGAAAAATAATGTAGAATAAAAACTAGGGTACAGAATGTTTATCTGTGAATCACTAACCATTTTCAGCGAAAGCTACCGCTCCTCCTCTTGATGTAGGTGTATTTTATATCTTTCGTCCGACGGCCGACTCCAAACTTGTAGGAAATATTCTCCCTCACAACACATTGAATGATAAAAATTCTACTAATTAACCCATAGCTGGGTGAGAAGAAATAGATTCATATCTTTCCCAAGTGTATTTGCGCATAAGTTAATATAACGAACCCGACCGGATTTGGAACTCGTGTCTCCGATTTATACTTTCGAGACATTATGCATTACATTAACCACGCATCCAAGCTTATAGCCCCTGGTATTCCGAAGCAGTCAGCCATTAGGTACTTACTAGGATTTTAGGTGACTGTATGAGAACTGCTATTTCAGCGTGATATAGCTGTAAGCCGTGACGATGCTTGAGCCTAATTAAAAATAATGATTATCAAATACTGACACCCAAGACAATCATCAAATCTCTCGAGAACTTTGATACAGCTGTTTGACATAAACTTTAATCACCCAAATCTTCAATTCTTCATATCTATCGATCTATATTGATCTGATCATTTTAATTGATCTAAACCTGTTCGTCTCAATCAACCAAACTATCTCGTTCTGTTTATATCGATTCTTTATATGAATAACTTCGTGTTCAGAATCAGAGACATTACAACCAAAACTGATTTTACTTTCAAGAATAACAAAGAGGAAATCACACTGAAATCGAATTAAAAAATCAGAAAGAGAAAAAATCCTCCAGGCAAGACAAATACGAAACCCCGGTAAGAATTACGAAGATTTATGGTATAAGTCGAAAAAGCCAATTAATAATGAAAGAAAATTAGCACCACATGATGAATAAATAACTTATAAATATTCTTATAAAATCCAGAAAGAAAGACAAAGTATATAATTGCAGAGAAAAAAAAGCTGATTTGTTTTTGCTGGTGTCAAAAGGAAAACAATTTTTTTTAAAAAAAGGGGAGAAGAGACAAAAACTCGTGAGAAGCCAACGAACGGAAAAAAGACGACAGATGTTAATGGGCTTAGATATTTTTTTTCTATAACTATTATAAAAGTATCTCAAGTTTTAGCAAACTTTTTGATTTCATTTTTTTGTATCAACGTGTGGATAATTTCCCAGTTTGCACCAGGAAGACAATAATGTTTATATCACCATTGGTGCATAGATTAACTGGAAAGTCATTATGTCACTACAAGTATGACGCTGTCGTAAAGAAATTCTCTTTTAAATACTAACATATTAACGAACAAATATAACATTTGTACTTGAATCGCGCCCTTCCCGAGTAGAAGATTGCTTAAAATCGGAAATAGTGCATTTATATTTATAGACAGTGTGGACATAGGAAGCAACACTGCATGGAGACTGACAATCTTCAGAGAAAGTCTGAAGATATCATTGAGGTGTAAGACTGATATCAGTCTGATAGTAATCATAGGGTTAATTCCCATGTTCATACTATATCTCGCACCCTGATATATACATTTTTGATCTTTTTACCCCAAGCAAGGCAATAAAGCCACTATGACAAAATGGGTTATTATCACCGCTTCTCTCCACATCTGTGGATTAATTAGTAGAACTTGTATCAGTGAAAATCTTTAATCCCCCAAAATTCTTCCAATCTAAAAATATCTTCTAGCTTTCAAAAAACGGAAAAAGGTTGATAAGCCGTAAAAAGCAAATCAACCTACTCTCGGATTCCCACATATGATTACCGTATACTCATCACTTGGCTAATTTTATTCAGGTCGTGACGAAATTTACGTAATGTAAATCCTTCGAGGTTAGTTCCCCTGGTTGAATGCTATTTGAATAGGTGACCCGGGAATGCAAACAATCACATAACGCAAATAGTCCCTGTGCAAAATCCCCACTCGACACCCTTCAACATCCATTTTATAATCTTGATTTTACATGTAATAAACCCTCTATGTGGTATGCACACTAAAGCTTAACGCTATATTTCTTAGAATTTCATTTAGAAAGTTAAAGAATGCCATACATCTTTCATTTAACTTCCAGAGATAACCTTTTTTGCTTTCCATTAGCATGGCTGAAGCTAGACTCCATAAGAACAACATACTGCGTCTTGTTGGCTTCCCGTTTTCAAATGACAAGAGGTGGAATGATTACATCGAATCAATAGCTGCATCTATTGCAAGGAAAGTTGGGTCACTGTGCCGTGCCAGAAAATCATTTTCGTCAGAATCCATCTTGCACATTTATAAATCTACCACTCGTCCGTGCACTGAATTCTGTTGCTATATCTGGTATGGTGCTTCTGCTGTACGTTTCGAGATTCTTGACAAAATCTAAAGAAATATCTGTAATGTAATCTGATCACGTATCTCGACTTCAGTCACTTTCTCACCGACGTGACGCGGCTTCCCTTTGTCTTTTCTACAAATATTTTGGTGGTAACTGCTCTGACGGGACTTTTTTTTTGTGGTTCCCTGAGTATATGAATTTAAGCGTGGTACTAGATTAGGAAACCAGGTCCCACGCTTTCATTGTTAAAATAGCTAAATGCAACCGCCAATTCTATTCCAACAGTTTCTTTTCTCGCACTTCCCACCTGTGGAACTCCATTCCGTTCATTACTTCCCTGATATCTAAAATCTTAAAAAATTTAAATGCAACGTCAATCGCCATCTTCAGCCTTCTTGAACCCCGTTCATCTTTTGTCATTTCCTCAATCCTCCCTATTCTCAGTTTTCTTTTTATTTTCACTCCCTGCAACTCCCTTGCGTACTAGGGACATTAACGCCATGCTTGGTTGAAATGATTAAAATATAATAATAATAATAATAATAATAATAGCAAAATATTGAATCAACTTTTACAACGTGGAAATAAAAGTCCGATTATGCTAAGAACTAACACACTAGAATCCAGATGATCAGTCAGTGTGACGGTTATCGGCGACGAGAATGGACTCAGCAAGCCGAGTTCAAAATACAATTTAGAACATTATTATCAGCGCCTCGTTTGAATCGATGGGCTAAGTTCAGGTTCCAGACTCATCTGTTGTATTCACTTTTTTGGAAAAGACATGAATATTTTTATTTTGCCCCACCCATAGCTTTGGGCTAAATAGCAGGCTAGTCTAAGCCCTCTATTCCTTGGGTAATGGCGAGAACCGTAAGTTCTATGCCAACAATTTTTTCTATCGGACCTCGCTTTTGCAGAAATCTTTTCCTGCACCTCGCTTCCCGTAAATCTTAGATCTTAATGTAATGTCAATCGTTATCTTCTGTCCTAGTAATTCTTGTTCTTTTATTATCCTCTTTTCTTAATAGTATTTTTACTTTTTTATCGTACACTGTAAAAGTTAGTAATCCTTTGCGTCTTAGTGGCTTTATTGCTTTGCTTAGAATGAAATTATTAAAAAGAAAGAAAAAGCTATTGGACTGATAAACTATTCGTTCTTATCGTAGATCTTACCAATTTTAGTTTTCTTTCCTTATTAACTCATTATCATTTCGCGTTTAAATGAAGTCTTTACGTCTTCTCTTTGGCAGGTAATATTCGGCTAGTGCATGGTTGTGGGAATATTGTGGATTGAGTAGAATAGCCAGAGCTACTTGTAAAGTTTTTTTTCTTTCTGTGTTATTCTTACAAGCGCCCTTGTATTTTCATGAAAGAGAACAACGTTTTATCTTAAACATCTTAATTCCTGTTCTTTTAATATCACTCCTTAATAGCGTTTTCCTTTTTTCGCATTCTTTCATACTCTAGTAAACTCTTGTGTCATACTGACTTTATTGTCTTGTTTGGGGTGAAATGATTTAAAAAAATTAAACCCTCGAAAAGGCAACGGGAAACTGAGATTACGCCATCATGTTCGTCAGGGGACTTCTAATGTCCGCTAGGCGGTGTTGTATAAAAGTAATATAAAAGGAAAGTTCGCAACTTTTTCTTTCTTTTTCTGTTTAACTCCTAAGTATGTGTTGCATCGCATACAACAATATTATCACTCCATTATCTCTTATTCTAAAAAGCCACTTGTGACCATAATATCTCCACTACAAATTATGACATAAATATATCTTCTCTCCAGGCCATAATTTAAATACCAGGATAGTCTGGGCTCCCTAGCCCAGAGTGGCAGTCAGTCTCCAAGTAGAAGTTCTTTGGATTCAAATTCGGGTGGCTATCTTACGCGAAAAGTATAAATAATGTTCGACGCTACATTTGGTATATAAAAAGCATTTATATCGACATAAAAATCGTGAAAAATAAACAAGCTATACATCATGATTGACAGGTGTATATACCAATTATTCATTCATAATGTGTATCTCTTTTCAAGCATGAGCCCCAGTTTCGGATATCATCATGTCCGCTAGTCCTTAGTATAACGATAAACTACTTCCGGGAGCAAGGCTTCTGGTCAGGAGATTGGAGGTTTTGAGGGGCCACATCTTAATTGCCGTTGTTCCCAGATCTCACCTGACCTGGAGTGGTAGCACCTGTTAGGGTTCCAACTATAGACAAATACTGAACCCCAAAACAGAAACAAAACACTATGAAAGTATAAAAATACATCTTTATAGTAAAATTACCAGCAATTCATTTTTAAATAATTGTTCAAAATATATAATTTAGGCATTAAATAACCCATAGAGGTGTTAATATGCCGCTAAAGAAGGTCAACCAAAAATCCTCATGTTCGGTTTGTCATAAAGGTGACTTGTAAAGTACCTGAAAATCTGTACCAGAATTTGACTCAAGCTTTGTTAACGAAATTTGATAGACGGAACTTTTTAAAGGCCATCGATGTTTGTACTAGCAAGGATTCACAAGTCATAATGACCAAGGCGTTTCACTGTAGTAGCCTTGTTCAAATTGGTGATCCCATCAGACAATGCTCTTTTCTCCCAGGTACTGTAACTAAGGTCTGCACAGTATAATTGCGACATAAACCAAAATTAGACTATGTTGGTGTTGACGAAACATAAATGTACTTGTGCAGGCGTCTGCAACAGGGTTTAGCTAGCCTCCCTAATAGACGTGAATGAACAGAAACGTGTAGCCGACCATTATAATTCGTATCTAATTGCACGCATACGGGCGGATACATTTTAACAGATATATTTACCAAAATACGCAAAAGTATCTTGAAATACAAAACAATCTATTCTATAAAATCAACCACGGCCTCCAAATGTCTTCGGAATCTCCTGCAACACTTATGGATTGTTTCTTTGTTTAAGTTGTTGAATGTCGCCATAATCCTTGTCTTCAGTACATCTTTGGTGTTACACAGAGTTTTGTTGGTTTCGCTCTGGACTACGCATTGCACATAATAATCAAGGGGGTTGCAATCTGGGGAGTTAGGTGTCCAGATGTAAGGGGTGATATGGTCGCAGAAATTGTCTGACAACCATGACTAGGTTCTCCAGCTTGTGTGTCATTGTGCAGTGCCCTATAGTCAGACATAGATCGTCCAGCAGTAACCCTTTTTGACCCGAGGCAGAACTACCTCCTGAAGGCAGTTGATGTAGGCTTCCGTGTTGAGCCTGAGGCCCTCACTAACAAATTCAGGAGTTCTTTTCTTATCAGCTTTTTTCCTAGCTGCGTACCTTCGTAATCACCATTAAACTCATCCAACTCTTTCTGAATCCTCTGCACTGTCCTCAGATTGACAACCAAACACTCTGAAATGTTCGTATTGGAGCTTCCGGCACGGATGCCAAGCACTACAGCATACCGTTTCCAAATTTCTGGCGGTGTGAATTGCGTCATGGGGCTCTTTTTTTCTCACGGACGGTGCCCAACCTATACCACTATACTGTGCTGTCGACAAAATCAAAAACAAACAATGCGCATGTGTAAAATTAAAAATATATAAAATGGAGACAATTTCCCCATCGCTAACTGTACATTTATATTTAGAAAACATGTCTTCTTCTGCTAAATCAGTTTGTCTGTTAAAAAAATATCTTCTGGGAACTTTTTCGCAAGCCTAACATATAACACACTCCTTATTCTAATCTCATTGTATTTTCCTACATTTGTTTATATAGTCTGATCGAATATAATTCTTGATAAATATTCCCTCAGTTTGGACGAGAGCCAATGCAGTGCTTGGCTCAAATGTCCACTTGACAAAGTTCTTCAGTCTAGTGTTCATGCCAAATTTGCTAGTTGTTCAAGTGGACGACCGAATTTCATTCTGAATAAAAACCTCGATATCACCTTCACGTTTCTATAAAGTCCTCACACTCCCTCTCTCCAGTCTTGCAACATTTTCCGCCTCTGTTGTCTGTTCCTTAAAACTGAGTTTGACGAACGTGAAAATCCAATTGGCGGAATATATGGTCTGAGGCTTCTGTCTGGTTAAAAGCCAAGAATCTTTTACTTTCTTTGCCGACCGCTTTTCTGCAGAACAAGAGACAGAACGCATGTCTTTTTCTCTTTTGTCTCAAGTATCAAAGACTTCAAGAATCTTTAAACGGTAACATAGCTGAACATCCCAAGGAAAAAAGGAAGGAATTTATTTGAAAAAAAAATCTGCGGATAAAAGAAGTGTAGGTTCGGTTGGCAGCCAGTCTAGAAGAAGGAAAATTCTAAATTTAAAACAGTGAAGAAAGAAACAGGAAAAAAAGTCTATCTTTCCAAACGGATATCATTTTAATGGAAAGTTTTCATATATTAAAGCAAATAAAGATATAGAGAACCATGATCACCTACGTTTTGAAGGGATAGAACTTAATGAATATAATTTTTATATTTTACGTCTTGAATCCAACTGTTTTTCCTCTGTTCGCCTACAGTCACTACTGTGTTCTGTAATTAACAAAGAAAAAAATGGAACGAGTTTCTCATCGTAAATAGTGGTGACTTTACCCCCAGCCAGTGCCGCGAACTTTAATAACGTCGAAGCTTCAAGAATGATCACTTGACGTGTTATTTTGATGGTCTTTCCACCATTTCTAGATGTGTTCATGTGTTATATCGAATAAGATTTAGAAGTGAACAGCACCAACAATGACAACATTTGCTTATCTTTGACCATGTACATAACTTTATCCTGAGAGTACGAAATGATGTTTTATAGATATATATTTTACAAATCATAAAATATATTTTGTTGGTAATTTTCCTATGAAATGTATTTTTGCATTGTTTTTAGGGTTGCAATGATTGCCCTTTTGTTTTAAAAATTTATTGTTGGTCATTTTATTAAAAAAGTATACTGTTGATTTTTATTGGGGGGGGGGTCACTATTTGATCATAGCTGGGACCCTAACAAGTGCTACCACCTTGCGTCAAGTGGAACTGGAAAAGCAATAAATAGGTGGTTTGACGGTCCTCAAAACCTCCATTCTTTTAATGAGAGATTTGCTGCCGGAATATAGTTTATCGTCATACCCAGGACGAACTAAGATTGGAACAAAATTACAATAACTAGACACCTAGTGCGAGTCGAAGTCACTGGATGAACAAGGATTTACAAGACTAGCTTGTGAAACATCGCTATATGGTTAGTAGTCTACATTACTTTGTTCTGGAAAATATTTGTTGTTCATAGAGAGCTTTTTTCAACTTTATGCACATGCGTTGACTTCGCCATAACTGTGTAAATATAAATAGTTTACGAATTCCAAGTGAAACCTAAATCTACGTCACTGGGATCTGTGAACTTTGTCAAGTAAAAGATTCTGTTGAAGCTGATATTCAGGTTAAATTTTTCGAACCGTCGTAAAGGAGGCAGACCAAAGCTAATGCTGATTATACAGGAATATAAAAGGTATGGTGAGGTTAGGGTTAGCGGCTCCGATTGAGGAATCTGAGAGCTGAGTTGGAATTCATTACATTCAATTACTGGTTAATATCCTTGGGAAAGGTATGAAACCACCACTACTCCCCCAGCTATGGGTAAAATAGCAGGACAGAATGGTTGGCAACCAGTCTAGTATCAGAAAACAATGAATTCAAAACAAATCGCACAATAGTGTATATAAATACGGCTGGAGAGCATTTGTTTATCCAAATGCCCATCGAAAATCCTACTATTTGCACCACCGAATGATAACCGCCTCTGCTACGTCAAAAGGAGCCCAAATTTACATAGGGAAAGAAAGTGTACTACAATTCGTATTGTCAACTGCCAGTATTACTTTCGTTGCTCTTCTTTATAGCATTTTACAAAAATTAAATGTCTTTCTTTTTCTTTTCAAATTGAATAGTCTGACGTAGTCTCGACAGACGTTATATAAGAGGAAGAGTAATTTAAGACCACTTGAGGCACATCCACTTCAAATCTTCCTGTTCGGAGAGATTATTATAGACAACAGGTCACGACACATCCTCAAGGTGAAAACCTGTTACATTCCGAAAAGCCATCTATTCCACATATTTGCTGCTGAGAGAGGCGAACTGATAAACGTGTTTCGTTATATTTGCAAAGAAAATGGCGACACATATTCAATCAACTGTTATAATAATAAACGTCTGGTTCCTCCTAAATGATGTTTAAAAAATAATGAATTTACAAATAGTAAACGTCTATATTTCTGAGATGAGGTATGAAGTGCATTATTATCATTATTCGGGCTATTGTCCTCATCTTTGTCACCATATTTATTACAATGTTTCAGCCCTTCAGTATCTGTCTATATTTCTGAGATGAGGTATTATGTACATTATTTACATTATTCGGACTATTGTCCTCATCTTTGTTGCCATATTTATGACAACGTATCGGCCATTCAGTATCTGTCTATATTTCTGAGATGAGGTATTATGTACATTATTTACATTATTCGGACTATTGTCCTCATCTTTGTTGCCATATTTATTACAACGTATCGGCCATTCAGTATCTGTCTATATTTCTGAGATGTGGTATTATGTACATTATTTACATTATTCGGACTATTGTCCTCATCTTTGTTGCCATATTTATTACAACGTATCGGCCATTCAGTATCTGTCTATATTTCTGAGATGAGGTATTATGTACATTATTTACATTATTCGGACTATTGTCCTCATCTTTGTTGCCATATTTATTACAACGTATCGGCCATTCAGTATCTGTCTATATTTCTGAGATGTGGTATTATGTACATTATTTACATTATTCGGACTATTGCCCTCATCTTTGTTGCCATATTTATTACGACGTTTCGGCCCTTCAGTATCTGTCTATATTTCTGAGATGAGATATTATGGCCTATTTATTTATATTATTCAGGCTATTGTCCTCATCTTTGTCGCCATATTTATTACAACGTTTCGGCCCTTCGGTATCTGTCTATATTTCTGTGATGAGGTATTATGTACATTATTTACATTATTCAGACTAATGTCCTCATCTTTGTTGCCATATTTATTACGACGTTTCGGCCCTTCAGTATCTGTCTATATTTCTGAGTTGAGATATTATGTACACTATTTATATTATTCAGGCTATTGTCCTCATCTTTGTCGCCATATTTATTACAACGTTTCGGCCCTTCGGTATCTGTCTATATTTCTGTGATGAGGTATTATGTACATTATTTACATTATTCAGACTATTGTCCTCATCTTTGTTGCCATATTTATTACGACGTTTCGGCCCTTCAGTATCTGTCTATATTTCTGAGATGAGATATTATGTACACTATTTATATTATTCGGACTATTGTCCTCATCTTTGTTGCCATATTTATTACAATATTTCTGCCTTTCAGTATCTGTCTATATTTCTGTGATGAGGTATTATGTACGCTGGTTACATTATTCGGACTATTGTCCTCATCTTTGTCGCCATATTTTTTAAAACGTTTCGGCCCTTCAGTATCTGTCTATATTTCTGAGATGAGGTATTATGTACACTATTTACATTATTTGGACTATTGTCCTCATCTTTGTTGCCATATTTATTTTAACGTTTCGGCCCTACAGTATCTGTCTATATTTCTGAGATGAGGTATTATGTACACTATTTACATTATTCGGACTATTGTCCTCATCTTTGTTGCCATATTTATTTTAACGTTTCGGCCCTTCAGTATCTGTCTATATTTCTGAGATGAGGTATTATGTACACTATTTACATTATTTGGACTATTGTCCTCATCTTTGTTGCCATATTTATTTTAACGTTTCGGCCCTTCAGTATCTGTCTATATTTCTGAGATGAGGTATTATGTACACTATTTACATTATTCGGACTATTGTCCTCATCTTTGTCGCCATATTTATTATAACGTTTCGGCCGTTGCACGCTCTGGAGTTCTTCAGTCGTTAGTTAAATCCAGTGACAGGACCCAAAGAGTGTGAGTTCAATACGCAGTTAAGGCAGAGGAGAACTTTCAGAGGGAAATTAACAGGAGATAACTGATAACTAACATCCATTAAACATGGCACGTGGAACTAGAACAGTCTACCCCAGCTAGCGAAATAAAGGCTTCAGTTCGACACCCTAACCACCTTAAGAAGGCCGGAGCGTAACAACGGCCGAAACGTTGTAATAAATATGGCGACAAAGATGAGGACAATAGTCCGAATAATGTAAATAATGTAAATGTAAACGCTATATACATTGCGTATTTGTAAAATATTATGTCTTTCTATAAACACGTTGACGAAAAACAGTATATGAAGAAATTGCGTCAAAGACCTGTTGCAAACTTTAATGTCATTGTATATCATTCATAAAAAAGGTAGTGAAAGCCTCCTTAAAAATGCAACAAACGCCCACCAGAGAAATCATATTTAACTCGACACACGTTATTAAAAATTGCTCTGACATTAAGGCAACTGTAGAATTCTTTTTCTCACCCAATGAAATACTTTAAAAAGAAATTAAAGAAATACATCTATCTGATTCACTATTATTATCACAAACTTGAAAACAGCAGCCAAGACGATTCGTTCTCCCTTTACCACGATGGCAAAGAGAAACCTACTCGATTTAAGCGTTAGTCGACGGCAGCAAGAAAGAACTTTTCAATTCAACTTACATTCGTACATTACAATAAATATTTTTGCATTTATCTGGTAACCTAATGTTTACCTATATGCCATATACTACCATTACTTTACGTAGTTTCATAAAATAGTAATATTAAATGTGGAATTATGGGTTGGTAGGGTATTATATGCCATCAAATATAGTATTCAGTTTAAGATTCATATCAATCACCATGATCGATAATCTATAGCGCAGATTTGATGGAGAGGAAGAGAAAAGGAACCTAAATATTATACACTGCATCAAATGCACTGGTATTTTAAAAAGGATAATGATTGAATGAAAACTTCAAGTTGCATAAACAATGAATTTGGACGAATTGTAAAATGGGAAATAATAAAGAAAAAAAGAGAAATCCCTTTGTCAAACTTTAATGGATGACAAACAGAACTCGCAATAATTGATTAAGAAGAAGAGGAATTTGTAGATTTCAGAAAATATATATAGGAAAGATTTCAAATGAGTGAAAATCTGAATGATGACAAATCTATTATAAGACTCCATTACTGAGTAAGTTTTTTTCCTTCTCTCACAGATGAGATCAAATATCTTTGGTCGTTTGAAGAGAAGGCAATATGCACGAGACAGGGTTGAAACTGAGGAAAATTTTATTCTTCTTGGAATAGTTTGTTACAAGAAAGAATATTTTAATAGAGTTTTGACCTAGAAGAGTTCGCCTCTCAAGGGAGATAATCACGAACAAGAGAAGTAGATATGTGGTTTTTCCTGCAGTACTGGCTTTATTTATTTATTTTATATTTATTTTCTTGCTTATGTAAAAGAAATACATAAATGAAACCAATCTATGTAAATACAGTGCAAACGTTTGTCATTTTCTTCCAAACGCAGACAAATCGGGCGCCAACAAATACGACCGTTATGAACAAAGCCAGCCGTCAAGAGAGTAAATTAAAAAAGAAAAATATAAAGTGAAAAACTAATAGAATAAATCGCTCGGTATAGCAGTGATTGCAAAATGACCATGGGATGCATAAGAAAACTCTGACATTTGTATTATCGAAATTGGCAATAATTTAAAGTGTTGGAATACGAAGTCTATGCCGAAATGATCGGACTATTTAGTAGTAGCCAACATGTAGCAATAATATCTTTATTCCTCTTCACAGTACTTCATATGAACATCATACCCTTATCCTAGCCTTTCTTCCACATTAAAAATAGTCCAAAAATTTCTTTTTCAGCAAGGGATCAGCGGCCTAGTCGTATTTGTCATAATCTTTTTTTGCATTCTGGAATCTCCATTTTAATGGTTAGCGTCGCAAAAAAGTCAAATCTACGCTTATAGGTTGTTAAGGTTGATCGAATCGGGTAATGTGATGTTTTGGCAAACCTCCTTTCACGAATCAAGAAGAGCAGCCTATCAAGATAGGCACAATGTCAAGCAAATCTAAAAAATACGATATTCTACTTGTTTATGAGTTTTTAATACTTGATAAATATTCTCAGGGTACAATGTGTTTCAGAGAGAGAGAGAGAGAGAGAGAGAGAGAGAGAGAGAGAGAGAGAGAGAGAGAGAGAGAGAGAGAGGGAATACGGAAATTGTCGAGGATTACCGAAAATCGATCATGGATTTTCGTCAGACGAGTCGCTTCGAAAGAGAGCCAAGTTTTTACCATTATGTCTCAGGCTGTTTTAAATCAGCTATAAACCATTCTGTACAACTTTTGAAAATAGTCACTTCTTGGCAAAGTGTAACATTTGTATTCGCAGACAAACGGTATCTCAAAAGGACAATTTTGTTCTCTTGATGCCGTTTTTACTGAATTCTTCCCCGGCAATTATTTTATCGTTTCCAAATGGTATTTTTAGAATTTTAATAAAACCCAAACACATCAAACTGGATTTGTGCATATATCAATAGTTTAAAAAAGTAAACAAAAAAAAAATAACTTAACGACTTGAAAAGATTTTTCTAAAAATTCGAGAATACATCTTCGTCTAAAAAAAAATCAATCAATCATTTGCAATCAATAAAAAAAGAAAAGGTTAAAATAATAAAATTAAAAATGTTTGAATGATAGAAAAGATAGAAATCACCGATACTCAGCCAATAATCAGAGATCAACAAAACAAAAATTACGACTCGAAATGCATTTCCTACAAGTTCTAAAATTACATCCTCTTTCATAAAAAGAAATGTTATGCTTAAATATAAATAAATATAGAATTGTTCATGTCAATACACTCCATTAAATGTTTCTAACATAACACTTCCTTGTGATAACTGATATTCTTAATAAAGTAAATTTGCTAAAATACTTATTTTAAAAATAAAACAATCGATATATACCTAGACTTATGTTAGAAAAAATAAAATATGTATATTAATAATTATAAATAATTATAAATAAATACAAAATAAATAATATAACAAAATTATAAATAACGTAAATAATAAAACAAAAATATAACTTATGTTAGAAAAAAACAAAATATATAATAAATAATTATAAATACAAAAAATAATTCAATAAAAATATAAAAAATATAATATAACAAAATTATAATATAATAAAAAAGAAAAAATAATTAAAACTAATTGAAAAAAAGTTAAAAAATGCATAATTTAAAATAAAAACTTTTGGAAAGATTAAAAATTTCCGGGTGAGTATTCAGTAAAAGCAGCGTCAGGGAAACAAAACTGTCCTTTTTAGACACTGTTTGTATGCGAGTACAAATGTTACACTTTGCCAAGGACATCGTTTTCTTTGTCTAATGAAAAAACACGTCCGTTCACTCCCTCATCAGCGTCTCCATCTTTTTAAATAATGTTCTTGAAAACATGTAGTCTGATAAATAAACAGTGGTTAACATTTTGTTGTTAATTTTCGATACATCCCCCCCAAAAAAAACGTATAAATCCAAATATTTGCAAACTATTTTCGTGTCTTTATGTAGTAAGAGTAAGCTAAAGAAATGCCTTGAAATTCCATTTTTTTCTAAATTTATAATTACTTATTTGTCTTTATAGATGTTGTTCTTTCGTTTACATACTTTTTTTAAAAATAAATTTATGAATAAAAACGTATATTTATTCAATTATTTCTTGATTACATGGTAAATGATAAATATTACTTTGTGGTTGGTTCATATATTTTCTAAACTTGTAAATATAAAATTATTCTTGTAAATAAAAATCTAGCAAATAAATAGCATTTAATTAATTTGTTGTCAATTCTCAATAAAAAACGAGGTTAGATAAATTCAGTTCCATATGTTGGGGTTTAGAATTCTAAAAGTAAATTTAAAAAAATTTAAAATTTCTGAGGGATTATACAGTAATAGCAGCGGCAAGGGAAAAACCATGCTTTTGACACACATCGTTTTGGGGGCTACATTCTTAATTTTGCCTATTGTTTCGTTTCGGCATGAGTTGTTTAATTTACCATTCCATACTTTGTTGGCTACAATAGAAAATTGCCATTGTATAAAAAATCAGGTTAAAGATAGACGGTTGTCTTAGCACACGGCAGTGATTAAACTATCCATGATAACTTTATTTGTAGACAATATATCTGATGGGCAGGTAGTGTAAGGGATATCGGCGCATTAATTGGAATAGACGAACTGGGTTCAATTTCCGGGATAGTCTATTGCCTTCATTTTCGCACTAATACCCTTGAAAATGTATGAATCCATGTCTTCTCCCCCGACAGCTATAGGATTGACTAGTCTACCGTGGGTCACTGTCGATTCAGGTTATGAAACATTGAAGTTGATTTTAGCATTCCATTAAAATGAGTGTTAATTTTATTATGATTCAGTTAAATATTTCAGTTCGTTCAAGTCATCATTGGTTTAGTTTACAAGTTCATATTTAACGTTTTACTGATTGTTTACAGCATTTAATAGGTATAGAACTTCCGGGATAAACTTGGACTTTAAATCAGATTAACTTAAAAATATTTTTTTAATATGCTAAAAAATATTTTTATATCATATTCACTTGTAAATATTTTTAAATATTTCAAAAATATTTTTTAAATGTTTATAATATTGTTTAAAGAAAGCTGAAATATAAATAAATACTTTACAAACAACTGAACAGCAAAGCGGGATCTCTTTGTGGCTGTCTTTTACTGAAAAATGTTTTAATTAAAAAAAAACTATCTGTTTGAAGAAAGTTTAAATAAAAACTGTTTACGGTATAAACAACTCGTAAATTGTTATGCGCTGGACGCACCACACAAGCATGCACGCAATTAGAGACTTTTTGTATTATATAGACAGCAGTGTAGATAACACTCTCTAGACAATATCACATTGAAACTTCGGTTTTCGTAAGATCAGCAAAGTTAAGCAACATCAAGCCTGGTCAGTACATAGATGTAGGTAATACCAGATACTGTAAGCTTGGATGTGCCCACTGGTGTTATTGACAACGGCTGGGAATTCAATTGGGGCTCATATATTCACTTCCACGCAAATAACCTTGGGAAAGGTATAAATCCACTTCTTCTCCCCCATCTATGGGTTAATTAGTAGGACTTCTATCACTAAATCATTTATCTCCAAATTGTTTTTACTATCTCAAAATATTTTTTGCTTTTAAATAACCTACAAATGGTAGATAAGTCATGACAAAAGAAGCAAGTCAATTAATCTAGTCTTGAACCCCTTCTAAGAGAAGTAATGTTTTGAATTTTAAAACGGGGAGAAGACAACATTAGGAATATGTGGAGAGTCATGATCGCCTACTTCCTGAGAGGACATAACATTAAACAAAAAAAGGACACTTGATACTGATTCACAAACAAAACTATGTTTAAGTTTAATTTGCTTATTATTTTTATGTTTTCTGTGTAATAAAAACAAACATTTTTTATCCCTTGATCCTTAAGGGCACCATATGTACTGCAGCCGCAGTAAAAGTGGTGTTTCTTTGGCAAGACAGACTGACGGAGCCCCAATCTCTCTAGGCCGCTTTCTGCTTTCTTCATTTTATTCTGCTTTCCTCATTTTATCTTCCATAAATGTTAGCAGTAGGTTTCCGATTGTGATCGGCAGTTTCCATATATTTCATATTCGCAGTAAAACATCTTCGTTATTCATATTCTGATACTGGCGTTGTTTAGGCAAGTCTAAGATGGCTCCATGATTCTACTCAGCACTGGGTTCAAGTTCATTTCTTGACTAACTACCAAACACATCCTTTGAGACTAATATAAATTTTCCAATCCGAGCGCCGTTCGGAACGACACACACACACACAGTTCGATGTAGTGTAATGGTTACGATCGAAAGGTGAGTTTGATTCTTATTCAATACCCCATACTTTTGGCCTTGTGCCACATCTAAGCCACGCATAGAACATTAGCAAACATTCGGTTTCTTCATCAAAGGATTAGCAATCAAACTCCAAAAGAAAATTCAAAATTTTTCTTGGAATAGTTTTGAAGAAACGAAACAAGAAAATACAAAAATACCAAAGAACGATTGCCAATCCTGTTCAATTCCATTAAGAATTGTCTTCACGTTTCTTTCGGCGTGAAAAACACAGTTACAAAACCAAGAATGAATAGGTTTCATTGAGTCATTTTAAATTTCATAGCCTAGAGAGGATTGCTCAATGTTTAGCCCAATATTATCCTTTTAGCTCAAAAACATTCTATTGGTTTAAAAAGGTAGAAATATAAAATCTGTCCTTCAAGACATTTACTACACATATTTGCTCCCATTTTCGCCGGTTTGTTTAGACTCAGATGTCAAAATTACATTTCACCATCTTTGCAAAAACTGAAGTTTGATATTTATTTCAAATAAAACCATATATCAAGAAAATCTATTCAACAATGTCGATGAGGAAAATTGTTATAGAATCGACCAAGGTGGGATAACTGGCTTTCTATTTTCGGGTAGTCGCTTTTCTAAATGCGCTCTTGTAGTCAATGAGAAGAAAGACACTTCAAAATGCATCAGATATTAATGGCAACAGATGAGCGAGCGTATCGAAGAAAAGGGTCAACAATGAAGAAAAAGGGACAGCAACATATTGAATTTTCATGCCTAAAATATCACATTTTCTCGCTAAATGACATTCAAATCAATTATTAAATTGTTATATATTCAAATATTGCTGCTCAGATTTATCGATCTATATTTGTCTCTTTCACTTTTTGTACATATCTAAGTTTGTTCTTAAGATTGTCCCTATCTATCTACCTAAGCTTGTGTTTAAGTTTGTTCATATCTAAGTTATCATTATCTATCTATCTATCTATCTATCTATCTATCTATCTATCTATGTTCATATCTAAGTTTTTTCTTATCTATCTATCTATCTATCTATCTATCTATCTATCTATCTATCTATCTATCTAAGTTTGTTCATATCTAAGTTTGTTCTAATCTAATCTATCTATCTATCTATCTATCTATCTATCTATCTATCTATCTATCTATCTATCTATCTATCCACACATGCATAAAGACTACAAAAGTATCAGACTTTGAAGAGAATGAAAAATCTATCAATGTTAATAGATCCCAGGTAAAGAAACATAATTGTGAATAAGAGAAAAAAAATTTGAAGAACATACTTCGGGACTATTTTGTCTGTATTCACAGAAATTCCGACAAATGTGTAATTCACTGAGAAATATTTAAATTATAGTCCTTGTCTGTCTAGACGATTAATTACTTCAACTTGTAGACATCTTTGTGTTGAGGGAAATGGGAAATGAAACGATCGTCATGACAGGACACTTTCAGGAAGCAGTAAGGTCTCACTAAAAATGGTGAATATTACTTGGAAAATAGTGTGTCTTGGAACAAATGAAACTAAAAATGAATATATACTGTAACGTAATTTACATAAAATAATAAAAAAAATCTTATTGAATGTCTAC
This sequence comes from Acanthosepion pharaonis, assembly GCA_903632075.3. Taxonomy (NCBI): domain Eukaryota; kingdom Metazoa; phylum Mollusca; class Cephalopoda; order Sepiida; family Sepiidae; genus Acanthosepion; species Acanthosepion pharaonis. The sequence continues at coordinate 158,555 of CAHIKZ030000003.1, forward strand.
TTCCTGGGAAATGATTTTTAATAGTAATTTTTCTCTTGCGACTTGCATATGCTAAAAAGATGAATCCAACATGTGCAGACTTAGACCGAATAGACATTATAGATTTAAATGAGACGGTCAAAATAATATAAGTAGCCTCAAGTAGGGCATGGATCGAACCACTTTATTTCAAACAATGATAACATTAAATGACATCCCACCCCATTACCAAATATTGATATTTATCTATTCAAATATTTCTGTAAAAATATATCTATGTTAGACCCAATCACTTCTTGTACATATTTATCTCTGTGTTCAAACCCAATCACTTTTTGCCTTATCGATCTATGTTAGCCCCTATCAATTTTTTAACACATCTATGTTAAACCCTATCACTTTTGTACGTATCTATCTGTGTTTGAAGCCAATCACTTTTTGTCATATCGATCTATGTTAGACCCTATTAAGTTTTGCACTTATCTATCTCTCTATGTTCAAAGTAAATCAGTTTTTGTCATATCGATCTATGTTAGACCCTATCAATTTTTGTACATATCTATCTCTCTATGTTCAAAGTAAATCAATTTTTGTCATATCGATCTGTGTTAGATCTATCTATCACTTTTTGTACATATGTATCTCCCTATCTCTCTATGTTTGAAACCTATCACTTTTTACATATTTAGCTATGTTTGAGCCTATTACTTTTTGTACATATCGATCTATGTTCAAACTCTATCACTTTATGTAACATGAGTATCTATGTTAGACCCTATAATTTTTTTTACATATCGATCTATGTTCGACTCTAAATTGGCTTGGCCGAAACACAGACATGGATGCTTAGATATTAAGATTTTGAGCATTTCGAAGATTATGTAAAGTAAAACAAGCTATATATATATATATATATATATATATATATATATATATATATATATATATATATATAATTTCAGCCCAAGAAAGCCAATAATATCATTAAGACGCAAGAGGTTACTAGAATATGAGAGAATACGAAAACAATGCTATTAAAGAGAGCGAACAATGAAAGAACAGGAATATATGTGTTATCATTTCACCCCAATCAAGGCAATAAGGCCTTGAGAATAAAAGAATATGAAAATATTATTATGAAGGAGACAGAAGACAACGATTGAGACAGCATTTACATTTTAGAAAATCAAAGTTAACTGTAAAGCAAGAAGCCGGGAAAGAATTCTACAAGCGTAAAAAGCGAGAGAAGAAACTGCTAGCATAGAACTTATCGCTATATATAATTTACACTGTAAAATGAGACCTTGCCGCCAATCAAGTACTGCGCTTAAATTCAAAAAGTCTAGGTATCATAGAAAAGTACCACAGAACAATTATCATGAATGTATTTAGAAAAATGGCACAAAGAAGCTACGTTACAGTAAAAGGAAAGATTCCAGATCAGCACCATTAAAATTGCAGATTCTTTGTATTTTATCAAGAATCTCTAAATACATAGAAGATGCACCAGACCAGATCTGGCAACAATATTCAAAGCATGGTAGATTCATAAATTTAAAACATATATTCTGGCGTTAAAAATTGTCTTGCACGATACAACAGTGCACTAACTTTCCTAGCAGTAGAGGTATCAATTGATTCAATTGATAATTTTTTCACTTCATGTCAGCAGAAAGCATTGTAGGTTAGTAACAGTTATACTAATGGAAGAACAAAACATTGTCTCAGACGATTAAAAGAGAGTGGTTTCGTTTTGGAAGAGTTAAGATTAAGAAGCCATTCCTTGCTTTAGTTTGTAGGTCATTTTAGATCAGCTACCAGTTTGACCTTTAACCGATTCGACTTACTATTAAGACTAGAATAAATAATTGCCATATATAAATAATTATAATTATTACAAAGTAACGTTAAAACAAGCATAAAACTAGCGGTTCGTGAGAAGAAGAATTATACCATAAATCGTCGGCCATTTTCTAAAATTCAAATTTGCCATGATCACGAGTTAGATTATTTTCATGGAATTATTGGCGTCTATAAAAATGATTATCTTAGTTTTATGAGGAAAGACCAACCTTACTGGGATGGAGTGAGATTTGTGCGTGTGGGGAGGGTAATTTATTGGGGTGTAAATGGTGATATTTATAAAAGTTTGAGTTCATTTCGATGCATTAATTTTTATTTACCTATTTTTAACCCAAATTTTACTTTGGCTAATATTGTAGATATATACAAATAGTTAGTCCAGTATAAAGTTAATTAGGGTGCCACTGGTAATAGTTACAAATGTTGAAATCAATTCCACTTTAGGTACAAGGCTAATTTGTTTTTTAATGGAGATAGTTACCAATGGTTGTCCTCGTTCCCAATTCAGTATAACCTAACTTCGATTTTCATCGAATATATTTACTAAGCTTAGTTCAGCCAATCATAAGGCTACATCGTTTACCAATGGAAACATTTATCAATGACTATCTTAGTTCCTTCATCGAAGATATTTCCCGATTCTGCATCGGACGGTCAGCAAACAACATCAATTTTCACCGGATATATTTGTCAATGCTTGCACAGGCACCGCTTCATATTCAAGAGTAATTTGGTTTCCACTGGAGATATTTAGCAAGGTTTGTCCCAGTTCCGTAAAAAGCCACTATGATTTCCACCGAAGATATTTACCAAACTTAATTCAGCCAACCATCGTTTCCATTTCTAGATATTTATCCGTTTTAACATTAGTTCCGGGGTAAGAACAAAGCGAAATTGATTTCCATCGAAGATATTTACAGATATTAGTTTTATCCGTCATAAAGACATTTCGTTTTCAGTGGACAGATGTTACGTATTCACCTATGTTCGTCTGCGTGTCCACAATATAGGTTATTTTCAATTAAATTAAAAGTAGTTGGTTCCTTGTATGGGTTTAGTGCTGTGTGTGACGATAAACAACATGCGAGGGAGATTTTGAGGAGTGTAGAACCACATGTTAATTGCTGTTCTTCCTAGGTCCACCATGACCCATGTTAGTAGGACCGGTTAGGGTCCCGGCTATAGGCAAATAGTGAATTCCCAAACAAAAACAAAACACTATGAAAGTCTAATAGTAATTTTTATAGTAAAAATACCGGCAATATATTTTATATAAAAACTATCAGCAATAAATATATACAGTAAAATTATGAAATTACTTCTAAGGTCTAAAGAAAATTTTGGGCATTAAATGACCCGTGAGATGTTGATATGCCATTAAACAAACAAATCAATTAATCAATCTCGTACTGTCTCTGGAAATAGACTGGCCTCTCTCGCCATGTTATATCTTTTTAAGAGTCAGAGCAGAACCAAAATGTAGTACTGCTCTTATATCTGGACTGGAGCTACACAATCTTTAATTTCCGGTCTTTACAGAGTTAAAAAAACGTTTACGCGGTCTTGTAATCAATGGCTTATTTTCACCCCCACAATCCATTTCCCACACTATCGATATTTCGAAGGAAATGTTGATAAAGATATCTATTTTTTAGATGCTTTATTATTCCCAATGAAATGTTGTAGACGTAGGGGCCTTGGGCAAATGAACCTTTCATCAAAGTTTGAGATGGATTCATGGTGGGGGACCGATTTCAGAGGAGGGATTTTATTAATTCCTTCTTCGTTTTTGCTTTCTTCGTTCTTTCTTTCAATTTATATGAACACATACAGTGTGCTCTGAAAGTCTTGTCAACCTATATATATATATATATATATATATATATATATATATATATATATATATATATATATATATTTTAAGCATTATGTCCTGAGAAAGGCGTGAAGTCACTAGGATGCAGGGGGTTGCAGAAGATTTCGAGAGAGAGCAGATAGGAGTGATAGAAGAAAGGATGAGGAGAAGGATAGTGGGTAGATCAAGGTAACTGGAGATGTCGATTTACATTACATTTGAATAGTTGGAGATTATAGCTCTCAGGGAAACTGGAATAGGGAAGGGTATTCCACAGGCGAGAGGTGCGAGGTATGAAGTTATTGGAGTAAAAGAGACGGCTACATTTAAAAGTTTCTACAGTGTAAGGGTGAGAGCGGGATGCCAGCCTCGTAGGGCGCTTGAATTCGTGGATTCTGGGAACCAGTGAAAGCCACTATCCATTTCTCCACTGTGCATCTTATGCATATTTTTATCTAGTTTGTCACTGTTGTTATTAATGTCATATTTTTTGTACTTGTATATTTTGTATCTATTAACTTAGAATAAAATGAAGAATAATGAATACTATAAGAAAAATATCTATGGTGATTAATAGAGAGCAGTTTTGTTTTTGAGACGTTAAAGTTGACCATCCAGTTCTTGCCCCAGTTAACAACCGATTGGAGGTCCATTTCAAGACGAGCGGCCAGGTTAGTTTTGTCAGCGACACTAGATTTGTTTTTGAGGCAGGAGTAAATTGTAGTGTCGTCCGCGTAGATGCCAACTTGGGAATCTATGGCGTCCAAAGGTCGTTGATGAAAATAAGGAATAGAGTGAGGCCAAGGATGGAGCCTTGGGGAACACCTGCGTTCGTGGGATAGGAACTGGTGGAGAATCCGTTGAGAACGACCTTCAATTCACGGATATGTGAGGTATTATCAAGGAGAGGATTTCACATGAACAATACCAGAATACCCATCAGTTAAAGGACGTCGTTCGTAGAACCTTTTCAACAATCATCAAAGCAAAGCTTCCTAAAAATATCCCACAGGACATGGCGCCGCATCATTTTGTGCCACAAAAATGATGGTGTTCCTACAGACCTTCTCAATGTGTGATAGCATCAATGAAAGTCAATAAACTGAATCAAGTACATACTGTTCCCCTTAAGGTCCTCGACAAAATTCCAGAGACGGATATGCAATATGATTGGCCCTGATCTGACATCTCGTCTACAGTTTCTCTCTCACAGACAAACCGTCACCTCCCTCTGTCTTTTTTACAAATACTTTCGCGGTAACTGCTCCGAAGAGCTACTTTCGCTAGTTCCCAGACTGCATGAATTTAAACGTGCTACTAGGCTGGTATCTCGGTCCCACCATTTCACTGTCGAAATGGTTAAATGTAGCCGTCTCTTCTACTTCAATAGCTTCATGTCTCGCACTTCCCGTCTGTGGAACTCCCGCCCCTTTTTCTGTTTCCCTGATAGCTATAATCTTCAACTATTCAAATGCAATGTCAATCGACATCTCCAGATGCCTTGGTCTATTCATTGTCCTTCTCTTCATCCTTTCCTCTATCACGCCTCTTTACTCACGCTCCCACTCTCTGTAACACGTTGCGTGCTACTGGCATCCTGTCTTGCTTGGGGTGAAATACTTAAAAAAAGTCATTTTTTATTGCTTTTCTATTGTTCTCATTACTTTTTGGTAGGCGGTGACAAGACTTTCGGAAAACTCTGTAGATTGATTTTAGAAGCTGTAACAATGAGCAGCTTCATCTACTTGTTAAGCAATTTGTCGAGCATTTAAACTGTCACTACGAAAGAGTGAAAATGTTGCCACTCGTTGTTACAAGAGACTATTTCATTTATTAAGACAATATTCGGAAATCTAGAGAAAAATTGAAACTTTCAGAGTTACCGCCCTTAAAAAGTATCATCATCGCTGTAGATTGTCATTAACTTTTTAGTGATAATGGTCTTAATGCCACGTAGATATTCATGGATGCGAACTCGTAAATGCTATTTACGTTACTGTCGTGTTTTCGTCTGAATTCAATATCCCAGTCATCCCCCAGGAAATTGAAAACTGATCATTTTTCTCATTTGAAAAGATATAAGCTTAAAACAATTATTCTGTGATTTATTCGATCGATTTTATGCGAAGATGATCTTAAAAGGAAAACACAATTTTGTCTTAATTTAAATACGAAATGATTATTATTTTTTGATTATTTTTTTTTTTTTTTGTTTATTGTAAAACAATTTCAGTTTTTGAAATTTACAGACAGATTAGAACGGGGAATCAGGATAATATTCTAAAGTCTACTTAATATTCAGCTTAAATTCGGTCTGTCTGCTTGTCTGTCTGTCTTTCTCTCTCTGTATATATATATATATATATATATATGTAAATATACTGATACATTAATATATACAGAAGCGCGCGCACACACATATGAATAAGTGCGCGTATGCACACAGATGAATACACGTAAATACACAAACATACAATCATATATCTATATGAACACACACACATTATACATATGGGCATATGCACATATACATATAAACACGTAAATATAAAGCAAACATGTATATATCCATATGAACACACACGCATATATATATGCACATATCCACACAAATATATACATATAAACACTTAAATATACAAACATACATACATATATCCATATGAATACACATCTATATACACGCACACACACACACACACACACACACACACACACACACACACACACACACACACATATATATATATATATATATGAAAATTTCTCAGAGTTAACCTGTAGAAAAGACAATATTTATAAATATAAATGACAATAGGAAAACTGTAGTTATTGCTGACCCGTTTCGTCCAATGTGGACTTTCTCAAAGCAAAAAACGAAATGAGTTTAATTAAAGAACGTAATTAATAATAACAAAAAAACAGAATGTTCTTAGCAACTGGAGGAATGTAGAAAATGCTATTTTCATATTTTTAACTGAAAATAACGTCAGTTATTGTCACGTGTGGAGAAAATTGTCATTATAGCTGTGTTGACGGATTCAACTATTTTCTATTGATTTTACGATATTGTTGTGTACGTTTGTTTGGGAGAGCAGTAATTTTGTTAAGAAAGGTGAAATAGGGAAAAAAGCCAGGGCGTAGATTAATAATTGCGTAATATTCTACGGTGGCACTCTTTAGAATTTTCCTTCTGAGTGAGTTATTTTCTTTTTTTTATGAGTGTAGCATTTTTAAGATCAAAATTATGGTTGACTTTATTTCTGTGTATGACTAGTGCATTAGCTAAGTTGTTTTTTGTGCTCATAATTGCGTTTTTTAAAATTTCTACTTGTTTCTCCAATATATTGTGAGGAACAGTTTTGGCAATTTATTTTACAAATGCCTGCTTCAGAAATATTATTGCTATTAGTGTTTGAAGATCTTAATATATCCATAATGGTTTTGGAAGTGTTTGTAACTATTCTAAGAAACTATTTTCAAGAAATTCCATATGAAAGTGACTAAAGTCGAGATGTCAGTAAAGGACCGATAATATTTCACACTCTTTAGACTTTGTTGGGTATCTCGAGATATAAAGTCGGAGCATCAGAGAAATATGATAGGAATAAAAATAGCAGATATAAGACTTACTTTTAGATAGTCTACAAGACCTAATTTTAAATGACCTCTGTCCGTTAGATCTACTTTTAGATGGCATGTGAAACTCACTTTTAAAAGACTTGTGAGACATACTTTTAGATGGTATATAAGATCTACTTTTAGATGCCATATGAGACTTTTAGATGGCATGTGCCTTCGAGACCTACGTATAGATTATGACAACTTTTAGAAGGCCTCTGATAAAACAATTACGACTTATTAGTGAGTTTGGTCCTCACTGAGTACTGTACCCTATCAGACATTTGTCACATTTAAGCAACGCTTAGAAAACAAATTTTGGATACTTCGATGTGGTGTAATGGAGAGCAAGCTTGTCTCGGTAGATCAATTACGATTGAATAGTGAATTCGATCGTCATTCGGTGTTCCATACTTTCGGTATTGTGCCACATCTAAGCTATGCTCAGAAAATGACAATACTTTTAAATGACCTGTGCCTGTGAGACATACTTTTAGATGCCATAAGAGATCAGTATTTAGATTACATGTGACAACGACTTTTAGATGGCCCGTGGCACCTTGTTTTACATAATGTGAGACCTACATTCGTATATGCAACCTTCTGTGACACCTTATTTTAGATGGCATATGAAAACTAATTTCATATAGTCTGGTAGCTCTATGTTTAGATGGACTGTAACAGCTTCATTTAGATGGCCTATGAAACCTACTTTTAAAGTATATAATCCATTTTCTGATGATATATAAAACCATTCTTTTAAAAAAGGATTCCAGAAAATCATTGCGTCTTATATGCGAAGTTGATGTATCCGATAGGCTAATGTTTACCCAGATAGTGTATTTTTATATAAGTTAATATCAGTGTACTGAAATATCAGGCGTAAATTTAAAGGTTTTCGTAAAATATTTTGTAAATAGTATTTAAAAAGTTAAATGTTGCTTATAAATAAAAATGTATTTAGTCATATGCCAACAAAGCAATTTTCAGGGTTATGACCTCCTTTTCATTCACAAAGAACTACAGCTATATATATATATATATATATATATATATATATATATATATATATATATATATATGAGGAAATTGTAAAAAAAATGTAAAAAGTTAATTTATCTTATAATTTCCTCAATACTGTTCTTGATATATTAAAATATATATCTTTATCTCTCTCTCTCTCTCTCACACACACACACATATACAGATAACCGCCTATGTGTATGTATATACGTGTATATGTTATTGTGTATGTGTGTATTCGCATTTGTTTTGAACATAGAAATATAGGTCATTGCTGGATTAGATAATCGTTATATTTATTTTTTATATGTTTATATTTGATTTGTAACCTGTAGTCGATTTTAAATTTGTCAAATTTTCTCAATTACAAAGCGGCCCTTTAAGTAAACGCAATTTTACTTTCCTTCATCCCATCTCTCTCCCCCACTTCGACTTTCCCTCCCTCTTATTCTAACATTAGATTGTCTATGGTGTGTGTATGTCACCACGAAATGTATCTTTATACATTAGACATCCGACAACATTCATTTTTCTCTTACTTAAACCCCTTCCACCCACCTCTCCTAAAATTCTCTCTGTTTTAATCTCCCTCCTCCTCATACTTACACTCTCTCTAAATTCTGTTTTTATTTCCGGAGTTGTTTTTTCTGTTTCCTTTTTGAATTTGTAGGTCTGATGAATTGGATCGTATTTACGATTCCAATGGAATAAATTATGACCATGGAATATTAGTGTTTAAGCCTTTTTTATTATATATATATATATATATATATATATATATATATATATATATATATATGGGGGGTGGTGTCTGTGTGTGTGTGGGTGTCTGTGTGTGTGGGGGGTGTCTGTGTGTGTTTGTGTGGCTACATAGTGTAGCTATAACTGTGTGTAATCTCACTGGAGTCAGTTTTCAGTATTCGAACCCGGAAATGATTCAAAATTGAAGGTAGACTGGAAGATGTTCACACACACCCACACCCACACACACACACACACACACACACACACACATATACAGACACAAACATACGCACACAGACATGAAAGTACACACAGCAATATTGGAAGGCAGCTGAGGTGTAAGGTGGGAACTGGTCGGGTGCTCATCTACCCAGCGATCTGACGACAAATACTCGGTTGCGTACTGATGATCATGGTTACCATGCTTTTTGAGGAAAGTAAGTACAGACCTCAGAGTAATTTGACGCATCACAGTTTTCCTAATCTTATTTCTATATGTTACCATCTCCAAGTTGGGCAGAGAAAGGCCTGATATGTCAGGGGTGGCCAAACCGCGGCTCACGAGCCACATGTGCCACTTTGAGCCTTAATATGCGGCTCGTGGACATACGTTGGCTGAGCTCCTTTATCTCACCACAGTTAATATAAAAAAGAGAAAATCAGGTTTTATAATTATTTACTGGGTATGAATTGTGACCCTATTGGATTAAAATGTAAGTTTAATGTTGAAGATTAGTAAAAAGTATCTAATAATTTAAATCCTAATTTTTATGCTAGATCTGAGAGCGGAATTGTTCTTTAGTGCCGAAGGAAGGAATGGTTGGTAGCAGAGAAATTAAAGAAATTTCCGGTCAGCAAGGGTTACAGAGGAATGTCCGAAAACTGAGGTTAAAGGGACCGCGCTCACGTCATGTACGTATATAATTTGATGTTACTGAAATGCAAATTCGCTCATTTTTCTTAAACGTTCACATTAGTTCATTACTGTATTAAATACGCTCAATATATTTAAAACAACCATCAGTCAAAATTTTGAAAACATTTGTTATATATATGTATACTGAAATAAATACAAATTAACAGTTTAAAAAACTGCATTTATGAATAAATATTATTGCATACATGCATTTCTTAATATTTATATAAAAAGTTTATAAGAAAATGTGTATATAACAAAAACGTATTCTGTTCATGTCTTGCGGTTCCTAAACATCTAAACTTTATTGTATATGGCTCTTACATTAAGCATGTTTGCCCACTATTTAATATGTCCTCAAATATTTCTACCAATCGTCACTAAAGGCCGCATACCTTTAAATAACGGCTGAAATCTCTCAAGCGCAAACTAAAGGCAGTAAATTAGAATTAGCAATTCCTATTTTTAGGCTATTGATTATTTTTATTTCATTGGCGTACAAGCGCTTGGTAACGTTTTATTATATTTGAAAGGTGTACATAAATGTCTTGAATTTAATTCTAGTCAAACCATTGCGGATAATGTCAACGATGTCAGCGTTATATCAGTAACCATGACATCCAGAGTTATCTGATAAATTTAATGACGGCTTCACATATATGCTTTCAACGCTTCAGGCTTGTCAAAGTGACACACTAGGCAAGTCATGCAATTTCCAAAGCCGTATAAAAGCAACAAATAAAAGGAAAAGAATAACGTTACAGATAAACAATATATATATATATATATATATATATATATATATATATATATATATATATATATATAGATATATACATATATATATATACATACATATATATATATATATATATATATATATATATATATATATATATATATATATATATATATATATATGGCCTCTATTTTGGTGTTGCGGAAATAATTTTTTCTAAATCTATCCAGATTTATGATCTGACATCTTTTCATTTCAAGAAAACAACGTGAGAAATGATGACTGATGGAAATTAGAAAAAAAATCTGTTTTTCTCTCAGGCTATTTGTGCAAAAGCAGTTTCTGATGAAGGAAAGAGTTTTACATATCATTATTTTGTCGACGATATCTTTAAAAACAACGTCTTGTTTCAATGCATGCCTGGTGTTCTTGAAATAACACATTGCTGCTGTCCTTTCTCTGAAATTTTAAACATGATATATTTAAATTATAGTATTTCTGCTATTTTCTTTTTACTGATTTCATTCCCTTTTCTATTTCTCTGTTATCTCGTTCTTTATGCCGTGTCCATTAAGGAAGTTGACGCTCATGGCTCTACACAAATTATCTATTCTTAATAGCTCTTAATAAATTTTGTTATCTCTCCTAAACCCTGTTCTGCCATTTATTTACTCAAGATAATGCAATAATTTCCTGTCTCTCTTGCCTTCAATCTGCCCTGTGTGTACCAAATTTTCCAAGACCCCTTTCCTCAGTATTTACCCTAGAAATTACAACTGTCTCTTTCTGATAAGTATCAGTATTCTTTCTATTTGCGTTTTCTCTAAAACGTCATAGGTGCTCAAATGTTCGGTCCACTGTATTCTCACTATCTTTCTGTATAACTACATTTCTGTTGCTTCAAGTTCTTTTTTCATCTTTAATGACTTTATCTAATATTCACTGCGATATAGGAAGACTGGTACCATTTTTTTTTACATGTCTCTTTATTATTTTATATCAGAACTGGCCCACTACATCCGATTGTCATACTTGTAATATCTTGTAATTGTAACACTCCCTACCCGACCAGCACGATGGACATTTATCATCCAGTAATCTTTCCAAACATTTCATTTCTGGAGGTTATGCATTTTAATCCTAAAATTATCCGTCCTGGGTATGACGATAAACAACATCCGCGCCCTGGGTAGGACGATAAACTACGTCCGCGTCCAGGGTAGGACGATAAACTACGTCCGCGTCCAGGGTAGGACGATAAACTACGTCCGCGTCCAGGGTAGGACGATAAACTACGTCCAATAGCAAGGCCTCTGATCAGGAGGTTTTGAGGAGCGTGGAACCACCTCTTAATTGCTGGTGTTCTCAGGTCTACCCTGAACCAGGGTGGTAGCACCTGTTAGGGTCCCAGCTATGGGTAAACAGCGAACCCCGACACTGAGGTAAAAACAATATGAAAGTGTAAAAAGAGGTTTTAATACCAGAAATTTTTCAGCAATAAAAAACTATTACCCGCAATACGTTTTTGGAAAAATATTACCAACAATGACTTTAAAAAATAAATATTACCAGAAATAGACTTTTGACAAAACAAAATATTACCAGCAATAAAAATCCTGCCGGCATTAAATATCCCATTGAGGTTGTTGATATGCTGTAAAACAAAACAAACCAAATCAGACCAAACCTAAAATTATAGTTATATGTAATCTCTATCTATAAAAGTCAGGATGTTTGTGTGTGTGTAACGAATGCACGGCCGCAATTTTCGACGGATTTGCACGAAAATTTACATGCACATGCTCCAAATTAGCAGAAGGCCAAGACCGACTTTGCATTTCCCAACTCCCATCGATAGTGGAAATAATCGATATTTTCATGCTTCTACGGCAGCTTTCATGTAGTTTGCGGCCATTTTGTACTGGCCAGAGTGAGAGCCAATAGATGGCTGCCACGAATAGGCAGGAAGATTCTATTGGCCAGCGTGAGAGCCAACAGCTGACTGACACGAATGTTAACTCGCATGTTAGCATGCAAAAAAAATCGATAGTTGCATTCGTCACAAGTGGGAAAAATTTAAATCTGCATGGCACTTTACTCCAATTGGCTCATTCGCTTGCTTAAACTCAACGTTGATTCTGATTCCACAGAACTGGGTTGGATGTGAAAAAGTATTTGTTGTTAACATTCTTTTTTCATTCGGTTTTTCCAGTTACGAGTCCTTGTTTTAAAGCTGATCGTTTTGTGTTCATTTTGTTTAGTTCTTTTTTCGTAACAGATTTAATGTTTAGTATAGAGCTTAGAAAAAATTCGCAGTGTGAGATAGGCAAGAAGTAAGGCATGTAGCAACATCAGCACGGAAAAGGGCACTCCTTTAAAGGCAAGGAAGGGCAAAAATATTTTAAGTCAAGTGATAGCGATTGCTGTATGAGTCGTACGATTTTTGAATCAAGCACGGGCAACGCTGGGCCATGCTGCTAGTCCTGAAAATAAGATATAGGAGGTAAGTCTTAAACATTTCTTGTAAGTAATAAAAGTTTATTTATACTTTCACACTTAAGCCCGAAAATATATTTGTGCGTTCTTAAATTAAAAGATTTTGAAAATTTAACGATATTTTTTTTGATTCTGATATAAATACATGTAACCAAATAAAATCCTTACATTTACGTTGGTAAAGATAAGTTTTCCTTTTGATTATCTATCTATCTATCTATCTATATATATATATATATATATATATATATATATATTTCTTGGATGATGAAATCAATTTTGTGAAGGAAACATTATGCGGTTTAGGGTATCCCCCACCGATACTGTTCATTCGGTCATCCAGAACAAGATTGTGGAGTTCAGAAAGGTCAAACTCTGTACAGTTAAAAAGTGCCCTGTTTATCTTTGATTGCCCTGGATTGGATCCAAGTGTGAAAGCATAATTAGGCAGATTTCAGCTAATGTTCATCGTTGTTTTTTCCCGGCTGAGGTCCGTATAGCATTCCAAACCCGGCCTATGTTTCATTCTGGATGCAAGGATGCTCTCCCTGCTCATGAAATTAATTCTATTGTTTACAAATACGTTTGTAGTTTCGGTGCTGACTACATAGGGAGAACGACTCAACGCCTGGACATGAGAATTAAACAACATGTTCCCACTAAGATCTCCTGATCACACCTTATCTTTGAATGGATGTGTCCCAAATACCTATGGTTCCGCCATATGTGAGCACTTCTTAAATAACAGAGGGTGTGCGGCTGATTTTAGTGCTGACTGGTTCACTGTTCTGTCCAGGTCTCACTCTCTATTTCATCTCGAGGTGCTGGAGGCACTTTATACTGGGTCCCGCAAACCTTCCCTCTGTAAACAGCGTGAATGTTTGTTGGGGCTCGCTGTTATTTGCCTCTAGCTCCTTTTTTTCCCTTCTCCTTCTCATTACACACACATATGTCGTTAAATAATACGGAACCGATTTCAGGTTTCTCTTCGGGCAACACAAAAGTTCGCACAACAAATATATATATATCTACAGTATTTAATGACACATGTATAAACTATGACTTTAAGGCAATATATATATATATATATATATATATATATATATATATATATATATATATATGTGTGTGTGTGTGTGTGTGTGTGTATTATTTTAAGACATTTTTTATGTTTATATGCTCTTTTTATAGATACAAATAATTAAGCAAATGCTCAGTTTATAATAAACAGTATTACCAATATTTACCGGCCGAGAAATTTTCATAGAAACTATGCGTCCTCCAATAAGAATCGAACCTGTATTCTATACGGAACAGTCATATAGTCTGACGAGATTTTACTGATTGAGCCACAGAAGAGCGTTTCGGTTCGCCAGGTCGGTTTTACTGTTTTTAAACTACAATTCTCCATGCTTTTCTCTCATCCATTCATATCTGCTCGATGCATATCCAAATGTAAACATATATATATATATATATATATATATAGGGGCGGTGCAATGATCTCGTGCCCTCCATGAATTAATGATACGGGGTCTCCCACTCTACTACATGTCAATTTTCATAAGGTAGTATTCATATAAAATACAAATATTTTAGTAACCTAATTATACCCAGTAATGGATCATATACAATATAGGTGAACAATTGAATTAGAAAAAATTGAAAATAAAATAGAATGTATCTAATTACAAATTAGAGACACGTCATAATAGATCATTCCATCTTAAATGAGTCAGCAATATTTTGCGGCAATTTTTAGCAAGAACTTGTAATTTTTCTTGTTAAAAATTTGGAGAATTTTAACAAATTTCAAATTTCAGCATTATGGATAAAAACAGTGAATTTTATATCGTATTCTTCGAGGTTTAGCATGAGCAAAACAAATTCACGAATTTAGACGAAAAAAGAAAAAAAAGAACTCCAAAATTACGCCAAAATCTGCGATAATTTTTGTAATAATATAATACATGTATAATACGTCTACATGTATAATACGTCTACATGTATAATACGTCTACATGTAAAAAAGGCTAAAAATAATGGAAGCCTTAATAAAAAACAAAAATAAAACAACACTCAATAATATCAACTATGAACATGGACACAATATCTTGACAGTGTTTTGAAAATGAAAACATTATATAAATACATACAATAATCTATTTCTTGTTAACAGTTAATATATTTCAACCTTGAAAATGGCTAAATGTATAGCCGAAAGCGCTCGGAAAAAAACATTTGGACGGCTTTTATATAATTTATCTACCGAAAAGAAAAAAATTATATGATCACATGAGAAATTGTATGAAAAAAATTAATCAAAGAACCTTGTCTGTCATATTCAATGAAGCAAGCATGAAACTTGCTTCTAAATACAGAATATATATATCAACTAATAAGAATCTAAATAATTAAGAAAATGTATCTAAAAGTTACCTTTTTTGATCTGTATTCGTATGGCGTCGACTTACTTGCCTTAAGTTTTCGGAAAACTTTCCCAATAGCACGTATTTATAGATACATGACCTAGCTGGCGCGCATTCTTGCATGTGGGAATAACTTACGAATTATTATCTTGAACGCATCATCGTTACTGTCAGACAACTTGCTGACTGGGTCTATGATATCTTCATTTCAGTAAGAACCTCAGTTCCTTACAGAGACAACTTGACCACATGTCAAACAGCTATTCGTTTTTAGGATGAAAGAATAGACAACAGAAAAACTTTTTTTTTTTAAAAGCGCTAAGTCTTTAGATATAGAGTGACAGCAGTTTCTATTCCCAGACCACGCTATTTTTTCGCTTGTCATTCCTATGTTTGAGACGAAGTCAAATTACAAAGCGACTTGGTTTGTGTGTCTTTCTTTGTTTTTATTTGTTTGTTGAAGTTCAGTCATAATCCGCTCAAAAAAATCGAATAAAATATTTTTATTATTCAGTTTGGAATTTACTAACTAAACACTTAAACATCGCTGTTCTTCTGTCTAAAATTTTAATAATGGAGAGGGCAACTTGAAGAGTATTTAGGGCCAACTCTGCTGAATTGGCAATCACTTAATTTTCACCCAAAATAAATAGTCTTCCGCCAACAAAAATATAACCTTGTGATAATTTACTGAACGAAAAAACAGAAATTGTGTGTTCAATAACAGTTGAAATATTTAACAAATGACATAAACACTTCTTTAAAACTATGTAAAGTGTACTTTTAACCGAACAAGAAATAGTCATTGGGTGAAGAAATTAATTCATATGAGCGATGTGAGCGTTTTCATGTGTGTGGGAATTGGTTACAAAGTAGACATACTTTGATTTGATGTCCCTTGTGTGTGTGTGTGTGTGTGTGAGAGAGAGAGGCACGGAAAGATGAACGAACAGAATCGACTCTGACTCTACTGGTGGACAGCTTTCCTTATATAAAGCTTAGTTGGATCAGATAAGCTGTTTTTAAGAGTCGTTCTTACTGGTCCATTAATCTAAGAAAGGCGTTACTTTTCAAACTATAGTCACTTAACTGGATGCTGTCGACCGAATGCTTTTGAATTCAGCATTAGAAGCATTTAGTTCGGAAAAATCATTTCTTTTAGGCACTAAAATAACTATTTATTCGATTAAAATTTATTTCGAGTTTCTACAGTACTAGAAAACTACTGTTTCAACAGCCTCATTAGTGTTGTTCGCTTATGTGAAAAGATTTGACAAAAGTTTACAACGGTGAGATTTATATAACTGACTAAAAGGCCGTTGGAATGTTAAACAATTGAAAGAAGAATTAATTAATTTATTTACACTATTCACATTCTCATCTTTTTTGTTTTTATCACTAAGTTTCGAACGATGTGCACCCCTCCCCCGGTATGCATCGTGTATATCAAACGGGTAAACCTACATGTAATTCGAAAATGAATCATTTATTTAATCAACAGAGGCAGGCCGTTCTCATTCCACTGTGATTTGTATAGTGCGAACAGGGTGAGAGATGGCTGACTAACTAAAAATAAGAACTTGAACCAGAACAGTATAAATAAAGTACGATTTATCTGTAGGTTACCCGGATCTGTATACCCCTGATGAAGTTTTGAGGCCACAACGGCCGAAACATTTAGAACATTACAATATCCTACTTACTTCGTACTAATGTAAAAAAAACACAACCTTTAAATATACACATGAATTGCAAAAATCAGATACCCACAAATAATTCCCGTCCTGGGTATGACGATAAACTACATCCGCGTCCTGGATAAGACAATAAACTACGTCCAGCAGCAAGGCCTCTGATCAAAAGGTTTTGAGGAGCAAGGAATCACCTCTTAATTGCTGGTGTTCCCAGGTCCACCCTGACCCGGTGTGGTAACACCTGTTAGGGTCCATGCTATGGGCAAATAGTTAACCCCGAAACTGTAAAAAACACTATGAATGTGTAAGAAGAGGTTTTAATACCAGAAATACTTTAAAAAATTATTACCAGCAATAAATTTTTGAAGAAAAAAAAACTATTACCAGAAATACATTTTTGAAAAAAAAATATTACCAACCATGTTTTTTTTTAAATATTAACAGTAATACATTTTTGAAAGGAAAAATTATTGCCAGAAATAGATTTTTGACAAAACAAAATATTAGCAGATATAAAAATTTTGTTGGCATTAAATAACCCATTCAGGTTGATATGCCGTAAAACAAAACAACCCAAACCAAACCACAAATAATTCAAGATATCTCTCCTTTGTTAACAGATCGCGAAATCTGTCAGAGAGATGAAATTTAAAATTTTATTATTGCATTATTCCAAAATTTTAACACATCAGCAGATAGCTATTAATGTCAACAACTGAGCACAAATAGATATTAATTAAAAAAAATGTAATTGATGTATAATGTTATCCATAACTACATGTACAAGAATGTTTCTGATAAAAAAATAATAAATACGTAAAAAATGCGTATATTGTTGAAAATTCCTTTTTCCACAATATAGATATTTGTGCAATGTTATAATGTTTATTATAAAACTGAATAAATATGTTTTAAACATTAAAGTATATTTAATCACATCTGCTTAATAGCTGTCACGATCTGTAAATAGCGGAAATTTTTCAATCTTTTCTCTCTTCAATCAGTTTGAAGTGCTATTATAGAGGTGGACAATAGTCCGAATGTAAATAGTGGAAATAATGATAAATCCTCATCCCTTGAAATTCAGACAGAGATTCATTTATTTATCCGACACATTATTAAATGATATCAGTATGGCTATCATTATTGATTTTCCGGCTCAAAAGGAGGAAATTCTTTCCCTTGTATGAATATCGGATCATCTGTATAAAAGTGTTTAGCTTTGAACGTCTTTTTCTCTCATTTTGTCTAAAATAGGTGAAGCAAGTAGGTATCTTAACTACAATTCTCTGTCCACTATAGATGTGTGCAAAAAAGGGACCTCTTTCTGGTTTTACTTATTTAAAAAGCTAGAGAAATTGGTGGCCGAAGCATTATGTTAATAACACACAGAATGGCTTCAGTGGTCTGAACATAACATGAATTCTTTTATAATCATTTTACTCGAAGCAAATCAATAATGACTCTAATAGGTATAGGGTTACTGAGTGTGAAAGTATATGAGAAAACCTTGTAAAGGAGAGAGAACAATAAAAGAACAAGGATGAAGACGACAGAACAAAACCATTTAGCATGTTTTGCGTAAGATTCTCCAGTGCCTCAGTGATTCCATGTTTAAGTTCCTCTAGGCTTATTGGAACAAGGGGGGATATTGACCTGTCCTTTCACATAACCCCATAGAAAATAATCACAAGGTGTCAAGTCAGGTGAATATAGTGGCCATTTCAAAAGCACATTGTCATGATCATCAGCACAGCCGATGCATCTTCCTGGTAGATTCTCATTCCCACTGAGGTATTGTAGAATGTTACGCAAGACATGCTACAACGTTTTTGGCAGAAGCTGGACTACCGACTTGAAGTGCGTCGTTTCACATCTTGAACATTTGTGAAAATTTGTGAAATCAGTTATAAAACCTACACCTCTTTGAATATCTTGTTCGAATTTTGATAAATAAATATTCTATTGTTCAACATGAAGCCTATTTAATTTAATTTTTCTGGTATATATATTTACTCAGATATTCCCATTTTAATTTATGTTACTTTTCTTTTGGACACCTTGTATAATGGTAAGGAAGGTAAATCAAATCTGGGTAATAGATTAATGCGCGATTATTTCCCATAGTCATTTTAATAATCTATACAAATAAAATGAAGTGTTTGTATTTTTATTTAGAGAAAATGAGTTCCTGGGCAACGTCGGGTACCTCTTCTGGTAATATTACTCAGAATAAAATGACTGTTCTGATTTTATAGAGATTGGTTGTGGCCTGTTTAGTGGCCAAAAAGAAAGACACGGAAGACGAAGGTAGGTTGAAAAAGTATATTGAAGATATATACAAAACAATAGTGTTAGTAATAAGTAGATTAGCATTGCGTCTACTACTTCACTTCACCTCACTCTAACCGACTCTCGCAATTTGTATTTATGAGAGGAGGAAGAGTTCATTCTACTGTAGGAGGGTTTACCACAACAAGATTCGAAAGGCATTTTTTTTAAATAAAATTCGAAAAAGAACTCTGTTCTTTTTCGAATGGCATTATACAAAGATTGAGCATTCGACATAGGAAATTGCCGATTTTAATCAATATTGCATTAACTTCGTGTCGCGATGAAGCATAATTAATTAACATAATGCTTCGGCCATCAATTTCTCTAGCTTTTTTAAATATGTAAAACCAGAAAGAGGTCCCTTTTTTGCACACATCTATAGTGGACAGAGAATTGTAGTTAAGATACCTACTTGCTTCACCTATTTTAGACAAAATGAGAGAAAAAGACGTTCAAAGCTAAACACTTTTATACAGATGATCCGATATTCATACAAGGGAAAGAATTTCCTCCTTTTGAGCCGGAAAATCAATAATGATAGCCATACTGATATCATTTAATAATGTGTCGGATAAATAAATGAATCTCTGTCTGAATTTCAAGGGATGAGGATTTATCATTATTTCCACTATTTACATTCGGACTATTGTCCACCTCTATGATAGCACTTCAAACTGATTGAAGAGAGAAAAGATTGAAAAATTTCCGCTATTTACAGATCGTGACAGCTATTAAGCAGATGTGATTAAATATACTTTAATGTTTAAAACATATTTATTCAGTTTTATAATAAGCATTATAACATAGCACAAATAAAAGTTCATTCATCAAAGCTAAAAAGTAATATTGACTAACAATTTGTTGTGGAGTTATTTCGCAGTGGAGGATTGTATTTGTCCTGAGTCGGTCCTAAAATAGGTTCCACGTACAAAACGTTAGGAACTTGATATAATAGGTATTACGCAGAGTAATCTAGTTGTGGTCACTGATACTTTCGTATTCGACTAACTGTCGTCCTACATCGACTCACTGACCGACTGACTGACTGACCGACTCCTCGTTACTCTTACTACTCCTACTTATTATAGGTAGGAGAGTCTATTAACTATAGAATAGGTGTGTTCCACCATAACACAATTTCAAACACGGACTGAACATAATGAATGCAATGATTCGAGTCTATCTCTGCTTATATCGCAATTGAAGAGGTTTTATATATTTTTATCATCAGTAAATATTAAATATTCCGCGATAGAAAGAAACTTTAGAACAATTCATTAGAATATCTCTTCGTATAAAATATATAAAATTAAGTCTTTTGCTGGTGAAATTGGAGTGACCATATTATGATTTCATAATCTCCGAGTATTTTAGGCTTAGATACTGATTTATACCTTCATTTTTTATTTTCATATTTTATATGGAGGCCGTGCATTGCCAGGACTACATACCAACCTCTAGAGCCGTACCGACAAGATCCAAAGAAAGACAGGTTATTACATTTGCGGAAGGTTTGGCTGCAGGAATTGTCGGAAAGTTGTTCCTACTGACAATCAACAAACTTCGGGGCACCACTCCAGGTTTTGTGTATGAATTTATTTCCATAGGCTTTACATTTATCTGAATATGATCCCAAGACAGCGGAGGTTTAAAACCACGGTTTTCCTTCCACTAGAGAGGCTGACTTCCTGAGCTGTTGAGTTCCATCAACCGAATCAGTTGGTTATGAGGAACCAGTTTCCCGACTTCGCCCACTCTCCGGCTTGGAGCTGGACAATTATCTGAGACTATTTTAGATGCATGCCACGGAGGCATTTTATAGACAGTGAGAGCTTTTCCCCACTATCACCCTGGCTATCACAAGCATTGGAAGATATATAATGCACGTATATAAACATTTTCGACATTATGTGTTTTAGAAGCTCCAAGATTTAACTTTTTTTTTAATATATAAAACATTGGGTAAACAAAAAGACTAGAAAGCAAGACAAAGTTACGAAATAGTACATAAACACAAATATCGAAAAGTTTGTTAATTTTAGAAAAAGACATAAAAATGGAAGTATAAATAAGGATCTAAGCCTAAATTATTCGGAGATTATGAAGTCATTATTTAACATATAATAAAATAATTTATACTGCCTTTTTGACAGAAATAACACTTAAAGTAACAACTAAAAGAGTAGAAAATGTAAAGTTAATCAATATAAATTTAGGTAAACAAAAGAAAAGTAAAAATAAGACAAACGATTTTCAGATTAGTTGTACAAAATCAAATAAATACTAATACAGAAAAAACAGTAACCGTGGACGAATTTGAAATTTAATAATAAACAAGCAATATATAACTTCAAGTAAATATAATAATTATATTATTTAGAATAAATAAAATAAATATCATTTGTAAATTAGTTTAAATTATATATATATATATTTCATTGAAAGTAGAATTTGAAGAGAATTTACAGGTAAAGAATTCTGCATTATCGGCAGAAAAATGACATTTTTTCGAACTGATTGAAGTGAGGAAAGATTGAGAAATTTCCGTTATTTAGCAAAAGTTAGACATCTTGAATAATTTGTGTGTATTTGATTTTTACAATTCTTGTGTATATTTAAAGGTTGTGTGTGTGTGTGTGTGTTTTTTTTTTTTTTAGCTTAGTATGAAGTAAGTGGGACATTGTAATATTCTGAATGTTTTTTAATGTATTTAAGTTCTTTGTAAAGCTAGTGGGAGCTACAGATTATAAATGCCCTGAGATAAAAAAAACAAAAAATTATTAATATACTAGTTTTAGTTTTATTGCCATGACATATATATTTCTTGACTTCCGAAATAATTTGAAGTCTTATTATTATAGGATCGAATTATTATTGGTATATTATACAAATATAGATATATTCTGAACATCAGTTGGGTAATGCCAGTTTTATTCCGAAAACATGGACTGGAATAGTAAAATGTGAATATAGAGAGAGAGAGAGAGAGAGAGAGAGAAAAAGAGAGGGAGATATGTAATGATCTGAGGAAACTGTCAATCACCATGCGATGTCGAATCATATATCCACAGTTTCTATAGAGAGAGATACACATGACGCTATATATTATTATGTTTATATCTATACGCGACTGGAGTAAAAAACAACCCCCCACCCCAAAAAAAAAAAAAAAAAAAAAAAAAAAAAAACAATAGTACAATTGCAAATAAAAATATATTAAAAGAAATTGGTATATTGGGAAAAAATTTAGATAAAAAAAGAAAATATTAAAAACATTACAGTAGGCCGAAAAGATTGGCCTGTGTCGTAATATTTAGTCCAAAGAAAAAAAATCCAATTCGAGTAAAATAAGAAAAAAAAGTAAAGTGCTCAATACATTAAGAAGAGCACAATATAAAAAATCTGAGGGAGCCAGGAACTACCAACCAAGGTTTCAACTAAATGGATCTTCAGGGTGAACTGGGTAAAGAGGATATGATAAAGGAACATATTTATTGGTAAAAACAACTACTAAATATTGTAAATTAGCATAAAACCATACGACGTTTAAAAAACAAAACAAAAAAAAAAACAACAACCAAAAATGACGTTATATATATATATATATATATATATATATATATATATATATATATATATATATATATATATAGAGAGAGAGAGAGAGATTTGTGTGTCTGTCTGTCCTTGTACATGTGATATATATATGTCTGTGGCGTGTTATAAATATACGTATATATACATGTGTGCATCCTTTTATTTCCTTGCAGGATATCATTTTTGTTATTCCATATTTATATTTTCGTGCATATAAAAACATTTAATAACATATATATATATGTATATATATATATATATATATATATATATATATATATATATATATATATATATATATGGATGCAAAATTATTCACGCGCCAATAACAAAATCAAACGTCTTCACACATTATTTTTCGAATCGATTTCAATAAAGGAATATAATTTCTAATGAAAATAAATGATACACATATTGATTGATTGCGGATATAAAACTAAACTATGTAACTATTTCTAGTACGATAAGATATTGACGAAGTGATGAAATAACTTACACCCAGTGGGCGGCAAAATAAGCGGACAGACTTTAGATATTCGTACTTCTTTTCATCTAGATTTTACAATATTCCTCTTTTAAAAGCAAGCTACATAAACTTCACTTAATGTTAATATCAAAGGAAAACAGTACACTGAAAAACATTCTCTCATTTAGTTTCTCAACTTTTCAAAGTTATTTTCCTTTTGAGGCTCACTAAAAATAAATACTTTTACTAACAATAATAAGAGTCTAAAAGACCAAATATCGATGTGAAACATTTCAAAGAGAAATAAATTCTATCTTATAATATCGTTTGATAAAAAGACATTTTAGTTAAAGAATTTGGTAAGTTTTTCCAAGTACAAGGATCTGTCAATCGATAGTAAAAGAATGTGGCATTTTAATATAAGCAATATTCCAATTTTATTAATACCATTAGGTATGATTTAAAATTGTAATCTTCTGAAACAAACAATTGCCTTAATAAACAATACATGTTCTTATACTTATAAAAACACTTTCAGATAATCTTACTAAGACTCTCATTTTGATAAATGATTGTATCAAACACCAAATCAAAAGAAATAATAATAAAAATACATAAAAAAACTGTAAAATCCAAGATAGATAAAAATATAAAGATGAGAAGAACTGAAAACGTAGGTTAAGAAAATTGTAATTTTCCATGGAAACTCAAGCGAGAATGTTTGTGGATGGATGGCAAAGGATGTTTATAAACATAGATTGCAATTTGAATCTGTGGATGCTCTTCTTGCTGCAGTTTATGGCATCCTGAGTGAGCATCCCAAGCACCTTTATGTAGAAGTTAATAATGAGAATGCCAAATCGAATTTTCACTAAAATGGAGGATGTACTGAGAATTAAATTGTCGTTGTGATTTATTTGTTCTGTATTTGCTATTTTTATTTACATGGTCCTATTTTTATGACCAACCAAAAAAATACTTTATCAATATTTGTTTAAATTAATCAGTTAAAAGCTTAAAATGTTCATTTGTTTGTTGATAAACTACATTTTCAAATTAAATGTTTCGCAAATATATATCGATTATAGTAACCGTATTTTATATTTTTTAACCATTTCGTGCCTGGTCTTAATATTTTGACCAGGAATGTATTTATTTATACCATATATACATGTTTATGGTGTTTATATTATGATCATAACTATAATCCCTTTCCATCTACGGAAAATCAACTTTACGGACCACCCCTCCAACATGTAAATCCGTAAAGAGAGGTTTGTCTGTATTTTTGATGATGCCATGATCGAAAACCGCTCACAGAATGATTTTTCTTTTAAATTAAAAAAAACAAAAACTTCTTGCATTATTTACATTATTCGGACTGTTACCCTCATCTTCACAGCCATATTCACAAAGTTTCGGTCGTTGTACGCTCCGGCCTTCTTCAGGTGATTGGAATTTCGAACCGAACCCTTTCTTTCGTCCACGGGGATAAATTGTTCTAGTTCCACGTGCCATGTCTCTTCCAGGTGTTTTCCGAAATTCCAATCACCTGAAGAATGTCAGAGTGTACAACGGCCGAAACGTTGTGAATATGACAATGAAGATGTGGATAACAGTCCGAATAATAAAAATAATGCAAGTAATCCTAATATCTCATTTCAGAGATATAGACAGATTTGAAAAATTAACCTATTATTAAAAATTCTTCAAAATCAAATAATACTCATAGAAATAATGGTTTGATGCAAAATGTTTAATAATTACTTAACAGGACTAAAAAAAAAGACACATTAAGTACATTACATTGAACTTAAAATGTAATAAAAATGTATTTTTTGCAGCATTTGCTATGTGTAAAATCAAAGGTGCAGTTGAGCAGTTTTTCTTTCTGAAGAGCTGTTTAAAATCATGAGTGTTTCAGGGAACAAATGAATGGAGATGAGTAAAAATAGCAACATATTCTATGACAACATATTCGAATGAGAGAAGTATAACAGAAGAGATCAAATTACACCTGAGATTCTCTTCCATATATATATATATATATATATATATATATATATATATATATATATATTATATATATATATATATATATATTTTTTTTTATGTATTTTTGTACGTTTCTCTTTGCATTGTTGATGAAGTGATAAGGATATTAGAGGTTTTTCAATGTGTTTTTATTGTGTGTTTCTTCATTGGGTAGGTATTAGGGGATGCTTATTCTTAATGCTCTTAAGGAGAAATCTAGGAAGAGAAGAGTGTAGTTCAGGTTCAAAGGTGAAGTCTATATATGTATATACATTTATTATAAATAATAGCCTCCAGAAAATATTGAATGTTATTATATCGAATTTATTAATTATCACACTAGACAATATTAGCACTTTATTGGCAAACATTTTGTTACATTTGATATCTGTCCAATTATAAATTTTTACGTATATTAATTGCCAGTATATATATATATATATATATATATATATATATATGTATAAACTCATATATACGAGACGTGGAAAATTCTTGTTAACAACACAACTATACTTAAACATGAAAACAATAAACAAAAATTAAAAATTCTTGAAGCTTTATACATAAAACTGTTGAAACCTAACCTGAACATAATAATCTACGAAATCTCCACAAATATCCTTAAATGACTATAATTTATAACAGAAGCCATTTGCTTATATAATACTTTTCGTTTTTCACTCTCGCGTGGTCATGTGTGACGTCACGATCTGCGAGGCGATTTTCGCTTCCGCGTCTCGTATATACGCATTTCCTTTCGATGATAATGTTAAGCTTATCAGACAATATGAAAGGAACTTAAAATAAATAGAGAAAACTTGTCTATTTTATTTAATGAAACTTGCATTAATGAAAAATTGCCTAAATATAAATATACATACATACAATACATATATATATATATATATATATATATATATATATATATATATATATATATATATTAACGTTTTTAATCAAAATCACTGACTCGCAAGCATTATTCAAGCATTGTTAATCTTGAATATCAAGCACTCGTCAATTGTTTCCACCGCTTGCAACATTCAATGCCTCAACCAAAGGTCAAATCGTTCCCATTACTGTTGGCAGCAACGCCTGCATCGCTTTTAGGAAGCAAAGTTCATGGGCTTTTTTGGATGACGAAATTATTAACCGAATATCAAAAGGAAAACGAAAATCAGTGTTTATCGGGTTCATAGGGATTTCAATGAAAACGAAAATCAGTGTTTATCGGGCAATCATTCGCACCACACTTCATTATGAGTCAGAATCGTGGACGCCAATACAGGATGCACATCAATCAACTTGATGCTTTTAATAAACACTGTCTTCGTTCAATATGCGGTTATAAACCGCAGGACAAAATCTCTAACTCTGATCTTTTCATCAAATGTGATGTCGGTGGTATTAAATCATTTCTGATGGTCATGTCATCGGAATGGGTGATGATCGGATGCCGAAAATCCTCATGTATAGCCAACTTTTTCATGGTAAGCGTAACATAGGCCAACCTTGGTTATGCTTCAAGGATAAACTTAAATACAATTTAAATGCTGCAAACATCCCTATAAAGGATTTCGGACTGGCTGTTGAAAACCGAGAAAACTGGAGAAATACCTGCTAACGTGGTATAACCCTTCAGTATGCCCCTTGTGTGGATTTGTTTGCAAATCTCGTGCAGTATTGTTATCTCATACGAAACATAAACATAAAAACTGAGCTGAAATACATCATTATCATATATATATATATATATATATATATATATATATATATATATATATTTATATATTTTATTTAGGGGTCAGTTGAGAGTGAGCCATGTAATTGAGATGTAAATTTTTAGATTAAGTAAATATGTTGGAGTAAAATAAATCCTTTAATTCTTTAGAAATTGCTTTATTTACGTTTCGGATACGAAACTGAACAGATATGAAGGGTTTGAGAAAATAATTTGAGTGAAGAACTTATAAAGGGAAAAACAGAACCTTGCTTACTGTGACGTTTTTCATGGCCGAGCGGTAATGCAAAAGGTGGTATTCCTTACAAATAAAGGCACGGGTTCGATGCAATTTCTTTAATTATAAACGCACGAGCTTATTAACCTAGTTCGCATTAAGACTCTTAGTATCCATCTTTGTTCCGTGCTATAGGTAAAATAGTAGCGTAGACTGGATTATGTAGTCTTGGTTGGCAAAGAATCTAGAGTAAATTCGACTCTGAATTCAAATCCTTAACAATATCTTATTTGCTGGTGTGATATTTGAAGAACAGCTACTCTTCATGTTTGTTAATCGAAGAGAAAGGTCTGAATCCTGTAGTTGAGAAAAATGGTTGATGTAAACAGAATTAAAATAAATAAAAAAGGAAATACTAAGTGATCGTAAATTTATCGGATTGAACATTTTTGTCAAGAATTTTCCTAACCACCATCTTTTATATAGACGTAATCATTCTTCTTTAAGTTCACTTATGTGCAAAATTAAGTACAGCCTCCTTCCTTTTCATCGTATTCTAACGGGAATCACATAACGCTAAAAAAAGAAAGAACAAAAAGACCGCAAAATGCAGAATATGCTATCGGAAAATTACTTGATCAAACAAAGATCGATAGAGATAATTTCGAGTTATTCTTTCGGAACAATGACGAGAGATTTCATCTTTTACAGATCAACATATTCTATTCCTTCTCTTTTCGTTTTTGTTGTTTTTTTTTCTGTCTCCATTAAGGATTCCATTTTGAATAATACTAATTTGTCCGGACATGAAGTAAGAGAAACTCACTTTTCCCTACTCTTCAGATACACGCGTTTCTCACGTGACTGACACCTGACATAAAAAACCCAAAAACAAAAAACAAAAAAAAAAAAAAAAAACGAAAAACAAAACGACTTTTGCCCTACACCCACGAGCACTGCGCAGTTTTAAAAACGTGCCCGCTTTGAATAATGCAATTTAATGACGTTTGGATTCTGACATAAAAAAAATAAAAATAAAAAAGAATGAATATCGTGAGAGAAATCAAAGTAAAAGTTGAAAAATGGTAAAAGCCAAAGCTAATATTACAAACATATTGAACCGATTTAATGGAAGAATTTCACCAAAAGAATCGCTTCTGTTCGAATTTCATAATCATGGAAACGGCGAAGAAGAATGTCAAAAAAATCAAATCTGAGAAGTTCAATTTTAATTGTCTTAATTCCTAAATGAGAAATATAAACTTTTCTTCGTTATTTATTTAGCATGGCTGTATGGTGTACTCTGTAAGGATCGAACTCATTCCTCATAGTTAATCATCAAACAGACTAGCTCGCTGAACATTACCTCACATCTTGGCGTCGTTTATTTGCTTTGACACAGAGTTACAAGTCTGCTGCATCCAGTAAGGATCGAACTCAGTACTTAGTTGTAATGATGAACGAGATCAGATTACAAACACTTATCACGACAAATACTCTACATACGACTTTATTTTCTTCTTTTTCTTATTAGTTATTCTTTATTGCACCTAATTTATAAATTATAGGTATGAATGTATAAATATATATATACTATTTACATTATTCGGACTATTCTCCTCATTTTTGTCGCCATATTTATCACAACATTTCGGCCGTTGTATTCTCCGGCCTTCTTCAGGTGGTTGGAATGTCGAACTGAACCCTTTATTTCGCTCACCGGTGTAGACTGTTCTAGTTCCACGTGCCATGTTTAATAGATGTCAGTTACCAGTTATCTCCTGTTAACTCCCCTCTGAAGGTTCTCCACTGCCTTAAATGGGTATTGAACTCACACTCTTTGGGTCCTGTCACTGGATCTAACCAACGCCTTTATCCACTGTGCCATGTGTCCTTGAGGAGAACTTTCAGAGGGAAATAAAGGGTTCAGTTCGACATTCCAACCACCTGAAGAAGGCCGGAGCGTACAACGGCCGAAACGTTGTGATAAATATGGCGACAAAGATGAGGACAATAGTCCGAATAATGTAAATAATGTACATAATACTTCATCTCAGAAATATAGACAAAAATATATATATACGCGGTTTCCTGCATTCCTTGAGGAAATCGGAACATATCACTGACATATAAAGAGAGATTATTAAATGGAAGAAATTGTTGTTATTACTCGACAGAATATTGAAATGCATGAAAAGATTCCTTGCTAGTCTTTGGTGTGTAAGCTCGTTGTATCTTCGTTTGTAACGGGACGAAAATCCTTGTGGGTATGAATGGAATAGTGATTTTTAAGACGAGATTTTTTAAGTACAATTCTATGACGAGCTATCTTTAAAAAAATTAGTTTTATAATACTTATCATACTTTATATAAAAAAAAGGAGAAAAGCGAGAGAGATGAAAGGAATTTGGAAGTAACAAAATAGTGGCGAAGAAAAGTGAGAGGAAATAAAATGGAAAAAGGGGAGGAAATATAGAGTGAGTGGTGAGAGAGAAGAAAAGAAAATGAAGGAATGGTGGAGAAAGGTCAGAGTGATGAATAACAAAGTGAAGGAGTCGGGGAGAAAAGTAGAGTTGAAGAAATATGAGAAAGAGAAGCGTTTCTAAAAATGTTGCTCGAGAAAATCTTCCTGTCATCAGAGAAAATGTGGGATAAGACAACTAAACTACGAGGCTACACAACCGTTAGAGATAAAAGATCGTTTAGGTGGATGAATAGAAAGTAAGCTGCATTGAAATAAAAATAAATACTAACAACTCTGAATTATAAATCTCATTGTTCTTTGCTATTATATATATATATATATATATATATATATATATATATATATATATATATATATATATATTTATTTAAAAAACATTTTTATGTTTAACGTTGTTATTTATAGATACAAGTATTTAAGTAAATGCTCTGTTTATAATAAACAGTATTAAATAACATTTACGAATATTGAATGTCCGAAAATTTTCATAGAAAATATCCTGTCAAAGGACGAATATTTTTGTTTGAAAATTTCTCAGACATTTACTTAAATACTTGTATGTATAAAAAGAACGTTAAACATAAAAATGTCTTAAAAAATAAATAAATTGTCGGACTTTGTCCATTTCTTAATATATGACGTCATTTGTTTGCATTTGATACGCCAGAGCAGTTATGAATGTACGAGATTCATGGAAGATTGAACTTTATAAGCAGTAAATTCGACCTTGTCTACCGAACGCTCCTTTGTGGCCGATCGGTAAGGCACGTCAGCGTAAATGACGGTTCCGTATAGGATGCAGGTTCGAATCCTGTCAAAGGACGAATATTTTCTATGAAAATTTCTCGGACATTCAGGCCGGTAAATGTTATTTAATACTGTTTATTATAAACAGAGCATTTACTTAAATACTTGTATCTATAAAAAAGAACGTTAAACATAAAAATGTCTTTAAAAAATAAATTGTCGGACTTTGTCCATTTCTTAATATATTTATATATATATATACGACTATTTCCGAAAATGTTGCGAGAGAAAATCTTGTGTGTTTGTCAGACATCATTATTTTTTTTATGATGTGTCTTTTTAGAAATCAAAAGAATTCCTGTCATCAGAGAAAATGTGGGATAAAACAACTAAACTACGAGGCTACACAACCGTTAGAGATAAAAGATCGATTAGGTGAATGAATAAAAATTAAGCTGCCTTGAAAATCAAAACGAAACGAATAGAAACTGAGCTGTATTGAAGAAAGAAAATCTGTGATATATAT
This sequence comes from Acanthosepion pharaonis, assembly GCA_903632075.3. NCBI lineage: Eukaryota > Metazoa > Mollusca > Cephalopoda > Sepiida > Sepiidae > Acanthosepion > Acanthosepion pharaonis. Next base: position 190,064 of record CAHIKZ030000003.1, read on the forward strand.
ATTGAGCAAATAGAAACATTGATATTCAATATGGGCGGAATGGCGTCCAGTGTAGATCATAAACCAGGACTTGCCTGTCATGAGAGACTGTCTAGTTATCCAGATTCATATTTCAATGACTTTTTTAAGGGATTTCGTGTATTTTGATTAAAAGATCTTTGTTATAAAACAACAGCGATACGCATGGAAAATGTACTCCTTAAAAGCAAAATATTAAAAAAAATATATTTAAAAAATAAAAGACTGCTTTAATGAAAACAAATCATGCTAATAATCATGACACTAATTTAATTACTCACAATCTACCGAAGCGAAAGATAGAAGTGAACAAAATGACGAATTGCTATAATTAATTTTAGTTTGATCTGAGAGTGCCGTTTTCTTTTCAACATTGAGCGCGTACTGGGTAAGACGATAAACTACGTCCAACAGCAAGACTTCTGTTCAGGAGGTTTTGAGGAGCGTGGAACCACCTCATAATTGCTGGTGTTTCAAGGTCCACTCTGACCCGGGGTAGTAGCACCTGTTAGGGTCCCAGTTATGGGCATATAGTTAACCACCAAATTGGGGTCAAAACACTATGAAAATTTAAAAATAGGTTTCAATACCAGAAATGCTTTGTAAAAAAGAAAAAAAAGAAAATATTACCAGCAATACATTTTTGAATAAAAGATATTGCCAGGAATACATTTTTGAATAAAAGATATGGCCAGCAATACATTTTTGAATAAAAGAGATATTGCCCACAATACATTTTTGGAAAAAAAGATAGTACCAGCTTTACTTTTTTGAAGAAAAAATATTACCAGAAATACATTTTTGAAGAAAAAATTATTACCAGAAATACATTTTTGAAAGAAAAATATTACCAGCAATAAAGATTTTGTCGGCATTAAATAACCCATTGAGGTTGATATACCGTAAAACAAAGCAAACCAATCAACATTGAGAACTTTGCATTATTTTTGATGAGACGTGTTTAAAGCGCATAATTTTCTTTCTCTACATTAATAATCCTGTCACTCACAGTCTGATGAGACGAAAGTTAACTACGGATTCTAATAATTGTTATCGTTTATCTAAAGATCTAGAATAAACTGCCATCATTGCAGGTTAAACTTACTGATTTATTCGCTTGATACAAAATTTCTAACCCGTTCTGATTTACTTCCATTTTCGCCTAAACGTCAAACCCAAGAATTGTTTAAGCAAAATTTCAAGTGGTATGAGCCTCCCTATTTTTGAAAATTGGCGCATCTTTTAGTGCTCTCGTTTGCAGAAGACGTGAACTTTTCTCCCCACTCTGTTCAGCAAAAAACAATCTTCATTACCACCAGCAAATTTAATTTGCTGACATCACTATCTTTGCGCTTTAGAGCACTTATCAAGCAAATCTTATGAAATAATTAAATTCAGCGGTTGAAACTGGGAATGCGTGAAGCGAGGTAGCAATCTATATGACATTGATTATTTTACAAAGTAGATCCGAATTTTCCAAACAAGACTTTTAATCGGTGTTCAATCCCAGGTAAAATTCAAGAATGATGCAACACAATGTTCCTATTCTATGTAACTATACTATAGACTAATATCAGTTTCATAAGTCACTAGCGATGTCGATTCCGATCTTTTGGGTAATGATTGTAAAACAATTTTTCCTCCCCAATTTATAGACAGAAGCACACAAATGCAAGTTGGGATTTTTTTCCTAGCCAATAAGATAGACCAGTTCTCGGTTTTATCTGACTTAGTGCCGGTTTGTCTTGTCTTGAAGTCAGAATAGTATTATTGATTATTGATTATTTTATTGATTTTTTATATCTAGGTATATGCTGTGCGTTAACACTGTAAATTTAACATGTTTTAACTCTTTGCAAGGGAGTTAACTTAAGTGATTTTTTTTAAAAAAATTTAATTTTTAAAAAAGATTTTTTCATTATAGTATTTAAAAAAAGTTACCTCTTTTGCATAAAGGTTAAAAATATTTTGAATTTACTGCGTTAGCGCATGAAACATCGATAGATATTTTAACCCCTTAAAAATGGTCTCAAATGAGATTGAAAGTATTTGAGAAAATAAAAATTATTTGAAAGAAAATTTTCTAAATCAAGTCGATTCATTTTCTCCGAAACCATTTCCTTCTATTTGAAAAGCTACTTTGAAATGCTGTCACTTTTCTTTCCTTTTCTTAGACAATGGAATCAATAAATACAAACTTAGATCAAGATCGGGATATCCTACTAATGAAAAATTGTTTCTTTCGATAGGAATCAAAACTGTATCCCTGTTTCCCTCAGGGAATTGGCTCATAACGTGTCGCTACCAATTTGGCCTCAGGAGACCATCTTGTTAAAGCAAAATTCAATTTACTTATTTAAGAGGGTAAAAAAAAAAGGTTTACTTATGGGTTTGACAAATGAGGAAGAAATCTGAGGCATGGACAAAGAAATCGTCAACGCAACTTCTCACATGTCATTCATTTATTTATTGTGACGTTTCGACAAGTCTCGAGAAAAATTTCGTCACCCAGCTACACTTCTATCCAGAGTTGGCTCCAGTGACTTTTTTCCTTTTGGTCCCGAAATCATCAGACGGTTGTTAATTTTCACACTATGATGAAGACAGAAATAAACGCGCGACGAGATTATACATCCTCCTCCGCCTCACATCTGCCCCTCCCCCACCAAAAAAAAAAACGACTTGACGGACAGGAAAGTATCGTTGGCAGAGGCGTATCATCTGTGAAAGGAACTATTTTGTAGAAGACAATCTCTTTAAGTTGGAAATAGAGCAATAAATTTACTTTGGAAAAACTGGGGCATATTTTATATCTACCTCGTATATATAACAAATATAAGGCGATTCTAGAACTGGTATTCAACTTCAAAAGCTGATAAATGATATACTAGATATGTAAACACTATCACGCACGTGTGTGGTGAGTGAAAGAGAGACTGTATTGTAATAAACAAAGCATACACATTCATGCCTGTTTCTCTCACGACATTATCTTTGACCTTTTGACAAAGAAGGGAGCAAATAATACAGTAACAAAAATGTCGTGTGAAAGGGGAAAAAAGACTGTTTACAATGGTCTCTTTATCAGTTCTTCTCTTTGGAATTTTCGGAATCTCTATTTCCTACCGGCATGATTCTACCTTCTTTGGTGTGAAAGTGCATAAATTTCCTTGCCGCACAAACGAGAATTCGACAGACTTACCGCCTTTTAAAGTACATTGTTTTTCCACGTTGAACAACAATATAGCCACCTACAATGACTTCATATCGCATACAGCAGTTTCTTTTCATGTTTCCGCGTAGGTGAAAAAATGATCATCCTGATTTGAAATAATTCACCAAACCATAATACTATCTACCTATCAATATTTCTCATTACTTTCCTTTAGCATAAAATTTATTTTTCTCTTGAAACAATGATATGGCAAAAGCAAAATATATTGCTGCCACATCTGATCTGGTTCTTCTGTTATATATCTACAAATTCTTGATAAAATCCAAAGAAGAATATGCTATGTTATCGGTACTTAGCATTTCGGCTACAGTCAATTTCGCTTCAAAGTAACGTAGCTTTTTTTTTTTTTTTTTTTTTTATAAATATGTTTATGTTAATTGTTCGGATGAGCATTGCTATTTGATACCTAAACTTCACAAATTTAAGCGCAGTACAAAAGTGGCAGTTCTTTGTCATCGTTTTACTCTTGAAATTCATAACCGTAACTGGACATTCTAGTTTCTTCTTTTGCACTACCTGCCTGTGGAACACTTTTCCAGTTTCTTGCTTTCCAGTCAACAATAATCATCAAAAATTCAAATGCGACGTCAATCGTTATATTCCGTCTCCTCTAATTCTGTCCTTTTATTGTCCTCTCTCATCAATAATGTTTTCTCAGTTTGTTCCACTCTGAATAACCACTCGCGTCTTAGTGGCTTTATCACCTTGCTTGGGGTGAAACGATTACAATAATATTACCCTCATTTTCTTTTTGCATTTCTTCCAATGAGTTATTAATCCCAATATCTAGATTCGGTCTAACATCATCTTTCTTCTTAAAGTGCTCATTTCGTAAATTCCTAAAGGGCTCATTTCGTAAATTCCTAAAGTGTATTAATTTCTGGGTATTATAAACCTAATGTCTTCAGCAACCATTTTAGCCAGTGCTCATATTGCAATTTTTGCTGTTATCATTGTATGTATCTTACCAGAGCTCATATAGCAATTTTTGTTGTAATATGTTCCCATATTGTATACATTTCTATACTTGATCGACTCAGGAGATTTTTGTGGCCTAGCATATGTGCTGATTCCTTAAGTTTACAAATTTTCCAATGATGTTCTTTGTCTATGATATAGACAGATACTAGCTAGGTTCAATATGTCAACGTGGGTTAAAACCAATGAAGGGATTTATATCAAATCTTGAAGACTGTTCACTTGGACAGTCATTGCGATAACGGATCTATAATTCTCAAATGAATTTCTTGACCACTTTTTCTGTATCAATCTTTTTCGAAAATGAATATCTAACTTCTTAAACCTGTAAGGTGACAAAAGCGGAGAAAGATGATTACATCTGCTGCATGTTTTTTTCTCAATTGTAAAAGAGTTGTAGAGCATCCGTGGCAACTCCAAGCCAATTCTTCAACGATAAATGCAGAAAAATTTTTGATAATCTATTTGAAAGTGATCGGGGTATTGAATTATTTTTCTGGACATCTCTATCAAATACATTTATATTATCATAGTGTTAACACAATAATCTCAGAATCTTTTATTTTTAATTTCATTTTATTTGAAGACTCTTAATAGCATTGCATTTCGTACTGAACGTTGTTCAGCACTCAATATGTCAATCTTTGCCAAGGAAACTAACATTTTTTTTTCTGGAATTATTTGATTTTCCCATTTTTGTCAATTATATATAAATGGCTTTTCTTTCAATTCCATCATCTTTTAGTATATTTTGTTTTTTTACAGCATTTTTTAAAATAAAACATGAAGAAGTGAAATAGGAAAATAATTCTAAAAGTAGACCATAATCTGTCTAAAGATTTTACTGCCTAAAGCAGTCAGTGTTTCATAGACTCTAATATTCAATGTATTATTGGATAGAGCAAAATAATGTTTCCACTTCCCTTTACCATTCCAGAAGACACTTACATTTAGAACTTAAATGAATTAGAATCAATCATATTTGATAGCTAATCGTTTTTTAATTATTTCTGTAAAACTCTTTTCCACATTAATAAGAAGTTTGTTAAACTTTTACTGAAAAGGAAAATGATATTATTAATCTTGTTTGTTCCTGTCTTCATTTGCAAATGTTATCGAAAGGCTTAATTTCTACTGAAGTGATTAATTAGGAAGATTAAATGAATTGAAAAAAAGGCTAATTTATTGGAATGAATAATTTCATAGGGTTATTTATTTAAACATTTCATATTTAATTGGAGTATCTTGTACATTAAAAAATAATTTCAAGTGTCAATATCATTTACCTTTTTAAGCTTTTCAAATATTCTGATTCCTATTTGAACGCTTCTTTTGAAATTGCCAGCCACAGGCTGTAGAGTTATTAAGATAAATTGCCAGGTTTTTTGAATTTTAAATTATAAACATTTGGCATTTAAAAATAAGAATTATCTTTTTTATATGGATTCCTTACAATTTAACGCTATAATCAAAGTTGTCGCCATTTCCTTCACCGTTTCATAACCGTTTTCAATTTCAGTATAAATTGTTATACTTTGCAAAATGTTTACCATTTCTGGTTCATTTAAAGACACGCGGACGTGGTTCTAATGATAGATACTGAGAAAACTATTAACAAAGCAAGTGACTAACGATGAAGTTTTTAGAAAAATAGGTACTCTAAGGAATATTCTGATAACAAGAAACGACTTAACTTTCTGAGGCACGTGATGAGGAAAGAAGGCATAGATAATTCAACACTCACATGACATACTGATGGCAAGAAAAAATGGTGAGAGCAGCGTGTAACTTGATTAATGAGTTCCAGTTAATTTAATGGCAAAACAAAGACAAAGATGATAAAGATTTAAAAATTACTTAGATCTACAAAGTCAGAAATTTGTGGAGAGGAATGCTCGTACACATACTTCCAGGTATGGTACATATAATCAGTTCTCTTCAAGGGCTTTCATAATTATATTTATGGTGAGAGCAAACATAACAGAAATCTTTAATATAGCTTTTATTAAAGGTGTGTGTATAATATCTGAAAAGTCACGAAACGTTTTGATTCATAGATTATAGCGAATTTCCCGCCCATTTTTTCCCGCTCTCTCTCTTTGAAAACGAGGCACAGCTAGCCGAAAAGTCCAAGAACATTACCAGACTATAAACATTGTTCTTATATTAACAGTCTTAACAGGTGGAGTTGCAACTGCACATTTATTTACCTATAGCCATGTCTAGGTATCAGGTCGCCTATCTGACATATTGGATGACATGTATTAATGCCTTTTCTGAAGGCGTTTGTATGAAGTGAATTCAGTCACTTTACCACCGCCGTAATAAAGCTTCCATGTGCTATTTTGAAATAAATAATTTCAAGGTCATTGCTCTGATGAACTTTCCTCTATGGTGCCTGGAATCTATGAATTTAAGCGCAGTACTAGATTGGGAACAAGGTTTCATCATTTTCAGTTTTTAAATGGCTAGATTTAAATGCCAATTTTTTATTAACAGTTTCTTTTCTCTCAAATTTCACTTGTGGAACATTCTTTTGGCTTCTTGCTTCCAAGACTATTTTAATCTTCAAAGAATTTAATGCAATGTCAATCCTTATCTTCTGTCTTCTTAATTTCTGTACTTTCGTTGTTCTCGCTCTTTAATATGGTTTTGTTATATTCACTCAATGGTGTGTTAATTAATTTATTGCCTTGCTTGGGATGAAATACTTAAAAAATGAGCACAATCTGTTAGAACTAGAATTGCACCTACTAATAAGCATAACTCTACCTCATATTTGATAGAATAGTTATAATTACAGAGAGAGTCGTTCAACCTTACAGTAACTTTGCCACAGACGAAAAGTAGCAAGTTATCGCTATTCTATCGCTATTTCCATGGCAAATGTTCAAGCAAAATACATTTCTTAGTTCCACCGTATTTTTATCATTTCATCCCAAGCAAGGCGGGAATGCCACTAGTAACCAGGGATGGGGGTTACAGGGAGTGAAAGTGAAAAAGAAGACAGAGAATAGGAAGGACTGACAAAAGGTCATAAGATAAAGGGGATTCAAGAAGACAGAAAATAATCGATTGACATTTCATTTAATTCTTTGAAGATTGTAGTTATCAAGGAAGCAAGTAAACGGAAGAGGGTTCCACAGGTAGGAAGTGTAAGAAAAGAAACTGTTCGAATAGAAGTGGCGGTTGCATTTAGCTATTTCAATAGTAAAAAGGTGGGACCTAAATGGCAATCTAGTAGCACGCTCAAATTCATGTATTCGGGGAATTAGGGAAAAAAATCTTGTCAGAGCAGTTGCCATGAAAATATTTGTAGAAAAGACAGACAGATGCCACGTCGCGTCGGTGAGAATGTGACTGAAGTCGAGATGCTAAGTCAGGATCGATTACATTACAGACCATTTTTTGGATTTTGACAAGAACCTCTAGATGAAGAGCAGGGGCACCGTACTAGATATGGGAGCAGCAGTATTCAATGCACGGACAAATGGTAATTTTGTAAATGGACATGATGACGAGAAAAATTGTAGTTTCAGATTATTGTAGCTAGGATTCGTCATGTCAAGTTAACAGAGTCGTGTCATCTTCAACCACTTCATATTCCATTAAAACTGCTTCCTTCCGAGAACAGACTCCCGCGAGGATGCTTTCTCAATCACTACACGCGCTACCTCTTCAAGTCTAGGATCAATCGTTATCTATCTTACATATTCTCATAATCTGCACTTACATCCTCTTACATCTATATAACTTTATTCATAAACCCTCAATCTTGAGTGTTTCTTGGACCTTGCGTAGGATGAATATTTTTAAGGAATATTGAGACGGGGTCTTTTGAGTAACCAGATGATAACATTTTGTAAAGGCTAAAAAAAAATGAAACAGTTTACATTCTTTCTGTGATAAACAACGTTCCATTTTAAAAAGAAGGAAATTTATTGATTTGAAATAATAATTAAAAAAAAAAAAAATCAATTTAATTAACGTTTTTGCAAGCGAAGCATTTTGATAAAAATAACGATTTCAATCAGTGCGTCCCAAACTCTTTTTTTCTCTGGGTCGCATTTTCCGAATGAAAATTTGCTCGCACCTCACGAAATGGTAAAAAGTACATTTAAAAATAACAGAGAGAGGGTTAAAGGAAGACAACCTCGGATTCGAAGTCAGAACATTATTATTGATAACTCTCTCCTTCAATTTGTGGATCCTAGTTACTATATTCTTAATACTTGATAGAATGTAATAATATCACAATAATACAATCAGTCAATTATTATTTATATATTATTTATATTCAGACCCATGCATGCAATTACAACTAATACCTAATAATATTTTAAAATTTAAAATCATATTTATTTTTGGCAAATGAATTTTTAAAATCTTTTTCTAAATCTTTGACTGTCTTTTAAATCATTCCGCCTCACCTGCTATCTTCTTCCGGTACACCATTTGAGAACCACTGCTTTACATTTTCCATATTCATAATAAATCATATTTTTTATAGAAACTCTTTTACGCGATAATTTATAAATTTATCGGTCACGCGGCCTGATCTCCTCTTCTTAGTAAAGATATATTCCTTTATTAACAGGAAGCATTACTCGATGCCAGTCAGTAAATATCTTTTTCATTACCACAGTAACTTCATATCTCATTAGAAGATTAGGTTATTTAATTATTTTATCTTATTTCTTTCGTGTTAACTATCATTGGTTATTTGAAGTTTTATGGATGAAAAAGCAGAATTATTTCCTACATGCAGCAATACCGTTAATTCTATGATGGATATAATATAACAAATTCAATTTCAAAATTGCTGTAAAAAATTAATGATATTTAAGTATGTGGAGATTCCATTAGTTCATTTTAATTCATCCTAGAATTAATTGTATCGGTGTATAAAGTAAATAACTCTGGTTTTTCAATCACTAAAAGTTAAAATATCATTAATGATTTCAAAGGCAGAATACTGTCTTTCTTTTGATAAAAACGTTGATTGTATAAATAAAAATTCTATGTTTCGCGTGCAGAAAATGTACCCAGTGCAATTGCAAAATTACTTAAATATCGCCGTTATTTTTTGACATGACGTGCGTGTAGACATTTTGAGTATTTATTTTTAATGATTTAAAAAGCAGAATTTTTCTTCTGACACGCGACAATAGAGTTACTTATATGGATAAAGATGAAAAAGGACACCTACAGAAAATCTAACTAGAAATTTATTTTTCACCCTCTTTCAAAATATTAATAAAAATGCAATTAATGTCACTAAGTTCAAATATAAAAGCATGAAAACCGATTAGGCTTTTGACAAGTTTCAAAATGGCCAAGTCATTGTGATAATAAAGACAAAGATGAGGATTTTAATACGACTGAAAATAATGATAATTCCTTCTCCAAGAGAACCGTAATTTTGTGGTTATAAAAACAAAGGTGAGGACATTAATCTGACTGTAAATACTAATAATTTTGTAAAAGATATTTTATTATAAAACCAACCAACTGTTTGTAAGTAGCATCAAATCAACATATCAATATTTTACCTGAAGTCTTCACGAACTCGTACAGAAAGAGTTTCACATAATAAAAATCCCAGAATTGAATTGGTGACTTGAGGCAACTGAAAGATGTTGAGAATATCATGGACTGAATATGAGAGAAATGACGAAGTTTTTTGGGGGAAAATAGAAACAAAAAGGACAATTATATTTAACATCAGAAAGAGTCATTTGAAAGATAGTATTCTAAGAAATAGAAAAAAATATTTTCTGGGACATATATGGAAAAAGTGCTTAGAAAATTTGGAACTCACAGGACATATCGAAGGCAAGAGGGACAAAAGAAAACAAACTATAACCAACCTAAGAAGTTTATTTAAATTGTTGGCAGAACAGGGATTTGAGGAAGATATAAAAAAAATATATATATATACGATCAGCTGCACAGAACAGAGACACGTGAAGAGCTATAATCGTCCACGACTTGTATTGACACTGAAACTATAATGGAAACATTTGGCATTCATCAAAGTGTTCGTGTTATTGTAAGGAGAAATTTATAAATTCTTCAAGAAATTGTGAAGTTTTCATAAATGTTTCAAAATGTCTAACAGTTTACAAGATAATATAGGAAAAAACAGCTGATATGGAATAAAATCATTCCTCTTTCCATCTGTTTTAGTTTCTAACTTTTTATATTTAATAAACATTACGAAGTACAGCAGAAGGTAGACAGTATTGCGCTAGGTTTGGCTTGGTCACCCACGAAAAAAAAAAAAAAAAGTAACTAACTTATTAAATGTTACGCGTCTTAGCTTTGACGCAAAAACTCCATTAGGATCTATTTTCGTTAAGCGAGAGAAATCAGTTTTATGAAAAATAATTCGCTTTACGCCATTAGTATCTATTTTCGTTAACCGAACGAAATCCGAAGAAAGGTTTCATTTTTACGTAAAAAAAAAGTCTGCTTCACGCCCTTAGTGTCTATTTTCACTAACTGAAAAAAGTCAAAAGGTTATTTTTAACTTTAGGGAAAAAAAAGGCGAAAAGGAAAATAGGGTTCAACGTTTTCTTTTTTTTCTTTCGTCGAGACTTTATAGGGACTATGCAAAATGACTTGTTTTATAGGGACAATGCATACTCCAAATAACGAAAGTAGGGACAGCAAAACACTTTCCCACAGCCAACATCTGAATATGAAGCAGTCATAGAATCGAACTGTGAATGTGGGTATCCGTGCCTTATCTTGATTTGTTTTGCACATCCACGAGCAAGATGCGACCTCAGATACCCGAAATTCTAATGTTGTTATGCTTAACATTGCTTGATGTAATTAAGCATTTCCATGGTGCTGAACAAAATGATGATAATGTCCACAATTCGTTTTAGAGACATGCAAAGGAAAAGATCTTACCGGTTCTACTTTGAGCTAAAGTGATACTCTTAATTTGGTGGCAGGGAACGCTCAAACATTTCTTATGTATGACGTGCGTGTAAATTATCAGCGGCCTCTTTTCAAAAACATGATAAAAGTACAAAAGTTGGAAAACTGTATATTTCAATACGAAACAAAAAAAGACCTAAAAGGAAAATAGGGTTAAATTTTCAATTTTTTTCACTTTTTGCCTTTCGGTTCATTTTTAGGACTAAAAAATGTACTTTTGTTTTATGGTCGTGGATCAATAAGTACGTAGCCCAAATAACTTTGTTTAGGGACAGCAAAACACTTTCGAATTTAAGCGCAACACTAGAATTGGAAGTCAGGTCTCACAATTTTACAGTTGTAATTGCTAGATGTATGCATGAGTTCTATTCTAATAATTTCATTTCTCGGACTTCCACGAGGAACTTTCTTCTGTTTGCGACCAGTCACTATAATTTTCAAATTCTAATGTTGTTATTATTAACATTGGGCTCTAAAATGTAACGTTTAAGCATTGTGAGTAACGATGAGAGCTTAGAGGGGTTGCAAACAAAAGGCGGATGATAATGGGTGACAGAATGGTCTGGTGGAGGAAGCAGACGGAAGGAACTTGTTGAGAAAGGGAAAAGTTCTTGATCGGTTCGTCTTGAAAGGACAGCTAAAGTGTGTGTGTGTGTGTGTGTTTGTGTGTGTGTGTGTGTGTGTGTCACAACATTTCTTATGCTGTGTTTCGTTTGTCTTGGTTTTACCGCATATCAACCTCAAGGGGTACCTCTAGGTTTTTTAATGAAAACTTGTCTCGCTCAGAACTATTACAAAGTTCGATTCTCACTGTATACCCCAATACGAAACACCTGGTGCCGCATCTAAGCCGGACTTAGAAAAATATATCAACCTCAAAGGGGGTCATTTAATGCCGACAAATTTTTTTTTTTTGGTAATATTTTTTTTAAAATCTATTTCTGGTAATATTTTCCTTCAGAAAAATTTCTGGTAAAATTTTCCTTCAAAAAAAATCTATTTCTGGTAAAAATTTTCTTTCAAATATGTATCACTGGTAATATTTTTCTTTTTTTTTTCAAAAAAATGTTTAGATAGTAATATATATTTTTCTTTTCTTTTTTTTTCAAAAATATATTGCTTATTTTTCCAAAAACATATAGCTGGTAATATTTTTTTTTAACCGTATATCTGGCAATATTATTTTTTCAAAAATGTATAGCTGGTAATATTATTTTTTCAAAAAAGCACTGCTGGCAACATTATTCTTTCAAAAACTTATAGCTGGTAATACTATTTTTCCAAAAACGTATAGCCGGCAACATTATTTTTTCAAAAACCGCCTTTCTGTTCGACGCAGTTTATTATCATACCCAGGACGCGGATGTAGTTTATCGTCACACCCAGGACGTCTTATGCTGTGTAAAACAGCGAGTAACATTATATACACAATAACATGTAAATACATTATTTACATTGACTTCTTTTTCTATGCAATATGCTATAACATGTCCGAATAATGTTTACATGATATATGTATAAATATTTGTTACACCTGAAAATAACACATTCAGAGAAATCGAAAAATAATATATATTCACTCTATTTAATGGACGCGCTATATATGCATATAGTATTTCAATTCGTTGTTCATGTGATTGTAATATACCAACAAATATATTTAATAATATATATAATAGTCATGGTACAACAAGAACAGAATTAATAAAGGAACTGGCTAGAACCACTGTTTTTATTATCTGAATTTCTGATGAATTTTAATTATTCAGTCAAGATTGAAAGTTCATGGCTATTCTACAATAATAAAATATCCGTAGAAATTCTGTACCGCATTGGAAAAATATTTGGCTTAATAACCAAAAAAATGTGTAATAAAGGAAAAAGACACTTGAGTACTGTAGCCGACGCGTTTCATCCAATGTAGACTTTTTCAAGATAAAAACGAAATAAATTTATTGAAACAATATATCTATATACAACAATTGTATATTTATATGGTTAACTGAAAAATTACGTCAATTACTTTATAGAGAACATTTTCACATGTAGAAATATTGTTTGTATTGTTATGTTGTCGAATTCAACCATTTTCTTTTGATTTCTTGATATATTTGTTGTGTACATTGGCTTGGGAGAGTAATGATTCTGTTCGGAAAAATGATTTAGGAAAAAAAACCTCTAGGTAGATTAATATTTGGATAATGTTCATATTATATATATATATATATATATATATATATATATATATGACATAAAGATATATAATTTTGTATAATTTTTATATATCAACAAACAGTATTTAGAAAATCCTAAGCACGCCGACACACACACACACACACACACACAAAACACACACACATATCAATATATATATAGGGGTCATATGTGTGCCGACAAAATTTTTTTTGCTTTCAAAAACTCATTGACTCATGCTATAAACGCTTTTAATTTTTTATTTCCATGGCGTCAAAATATTTTTCAATGAAAAAAAAAACCGTTTTTTTCACCGATAAATTATAAATATGAATAAATTTTATTATTTTTTCGATAATTGAAAAAAAAATTATTTTCTTGAAAATATAGTATTACCAGAATAAAAGACCGGATCTAGTTTTCTAGGTAAAAAAAATATCTGTCAATGAACTATTATCACGATTTAGTTGGAATAAAATTTAAAAGAAATAAAAAAATATTAGGCAATTATCGAGACCTTGCCTGAGAACCGATAAACGCGGTGTAAGATTAGCGATTCTTGTTAGAATGGCTCAAGAAAATCGAATAAAATCAAATAGAAACAGAAGTCAAAATTACTGAAAACTAGAGATTTTCGATCATTTATTCTCCATTCCAGTCCAACAGTTACGACTTAATCCAAAACCTAGGGATATTTTGAAAACATATTGATATTTTTATCTTAAAGAATGCAACTGTCGTGAATGCCTCGAGTGAGTACAAAAGTAGCAGACAGAGAGAAATAAACTAAGAGACGTACTAAGAAAGTAATGAGTAGAGAGAGTGTGCGGATTCAAAAAATAAAGTAAAGAATTAACAAGAAGAGGGTGACTGTGACTGAGAGATTAATAAAAGAATTAACGAGCCTGGAGTGTAGGGGTGCGAAATTGAATGAAATTAACGCAGTAAGAATTGCGTGCCGGTTCAAAAGAGAGATATACAAGGAGGGTGCTGAAAATTGATCGGCTCGACACCTCCTCTGCAGTTAGTGTTCTGATGTGTTTATTTTCAAATGTGTAATTTTGAGAAATAAGAAGAATTGACAGCTTTTCATCATCCCACCCTCGACTTAGGAAGAAACGAGTCGGAATAGGTGGGGGAGTAAATCAAACGAATGAAGAAATAAAGATAGGAAACAAAGAGACGGATTAACGACTTTAAGATAGAGACTAAATGAGATTAATTAATCATTATCCACAATGAAAGTCATTATAAAAAAACTGCTAGTAAATATACATATTAATTTAATCGCTATGTCTCTTCAGAAATCAGACAGTTATGGCTGTCCACTACATTCTTTTAATATTTGTAAATTGTCATGACTTTTTGGAAAAGATAGTAGTGTGAGTTTCTTCACTTAGGTTGGTTGTCACTCAAAGCTATAGAACTCAGTCTACCCTGCAATTTAAACAATACCTGAAGTGAAGAGGAAGAGATGGGTTCATACCTTTCATAAAGGAATCAGTTCATAGTAAACGTAACAGATTAGGACGAATATTGAACTCGGGTCGTCTATTTCACTTTCCGAGTTCATAACAGTTGCGCCACCTACGCATCTAGAAAAATATTTGAACTCTCTCAGAAAATATGATATATGAGAATAATTGTGATCTATCATGTATTTGGCATGATTCCAAAAATCCTTGGCAATGAATTTGGTATAGTTCCAAAAATCCATGTCTTTGAGAATTCAAAATCAAAGAAAAAATTGAAACCGTTCAAAGGATATGTATGCAATGAAAAGGAATATCAGTTATGAATGAAATCTCGTATTGATTCAAACTTGTAACCTTGGCCAAGGTTCGTCATGATTATCAGTCCACTGACTGGGTATGGTCTTAGGGTCACTGCGCAGCTCACTCCATATGTCTCTGTTGTGGTGCCAATGTTTGAGTATTGGTGCAAGACTGTTCTAAGCTTAGAGTATCTAATTTCCAATGTGAAAGTGAATGCTGGACAATCTCTTCACACATGAAGACATTTGAAATGATGTAAATGTGATTCTACTGAGAAATATTAAGAAGTCCAGAAACCGAACAGGGAATACAAAGAAACCTCTACTTAAAATCATAAAGAAACAGCTGATATTTCTGGGACAAATGATATGGAAACAGGGTTTGGAATATTTAACACTCACATGACATACCGAATACAAGAAGTCGAGGAAATCAGTGAGTAACCCATAAAAAAGTTTGAGTAAAGGAATAGGAGAGCAAGGACAAAGAGAGATCTGAAAGAGTTGTTTATATCTTCAAAAGACAGGAAGTTGTGGAGAACCAACCTCCTGAAAGGTCATAGCATATGAAAAAAGAAGACAGTAACCGACACTTTCGTATTTTCCACCGGAGTAAGATTTCAATGTTCAAAGCCATGTGAAAGAAAGGTTTGGAAAGCTGATTTTCCAGTCCACACCAATTTAGAACATTAGGAGTGAAGAACAGATTTCATGTGCTATTCGTTTTAGGTGTTACTGCTCTTGAAACTCCTGAAGTGATGTTCTTTCTGTTATCTGTTACAATTCTTTGTCATTCTGTAGCGACAGTTCACAATGTTCGAAGAAGGAGAGTTCTCACTAAAACCTCACAAAGCTCGAAGCCTCTTTTAATCATGGATTTGAGAAAGCGGGCCTACATGGCTGAGAGTTTAGATATTTCTGAACGAGTTTGGCATCTCAATCTGATGAGACATTTTAAGAATGTATATATCACAAAGAATGTATGTATCACAAAGATATAATTTACATTGTTCTGACTGTCGTCCTCATCTTTGTTGCCATATCGATCACAACGTTTCAACCGTTGTACGCTCCGGCCTTCTTCAGGTAGTTGGAATGTCGAACTGAACCCTTTATTTCGCTCGCTGGGGTAGATTGTTCTAGTTCCACATGCTATGTCTAATGGATGTCAGTTATCATTTATCTCCTCTTAATTACCCTCTCCAAGTTCTCCACTGCCTTAGATATAGAGTATTCGTAAAGAAACAAGGAAGATGTGGAGTAGCGTGATTTTCCACGTCTTGAAGTGCTATACTACATAGCAAGATATAAATAGAGGATTTAAATGTAAGAATCTTGGATAGTAGAAATGACAAAGAGTAACAAATATATTTATTACATAACTAATATAAAAGGGTCCAACATATTATCTAAGATTTGAATATTACGTCTTTGAGATGGTCACCATCACGAAAAGAACATGCACGTGCTCGCTCTCTTATTTCAAACACAGACGTAATGAAGGCCCACTGTCAGTAAAAGAGATATCAGATGACCGTAGGAAATAGTACAATCTTAGATAATATGATGAACTATTGTATATCGGTTATGTAATAAGTATATTTGGTACTCTATGTCATTTTGATAATCCAAGATACTTGCTTCGTCCTGGGTAAGACGTTAAACTATATCCGCGTCCTGGGTAAGACGATAAACTACATCCAGCAGCAAGTCCTCTGATCAGGATGTTTTGAGGAGCATGGAACCACCTCTTAATTGCTGGGGTTACCAGGTTCACCCTGACCCGTGATGGTAGCACCTGTTAGTGTCCCAGCTATGGACAAATAGTTAACTATTACCAGCAATACTTTTTAAAAAAAAATTATTACCAGCCATACAATTTTGAAGGAAAAATATTACCAGAAACAGATTTTTAACAAAACAAAATATTACCTGCAATAAAACATGTTGTCAGCATTAAATAATCCATTGAGGTTGACATACCGTAAAAAAAAAAAAATAAACCAAACCAAACCAAGATACTTGCTGTATGCCAACAATGTGGGAAAACCCTGTATAACATCAGGAACCGTACCAAAAGTTTTTTTTTGAATCCTGAAAGGAACGCTTCAAAAGATGCGTCTTCATAATATTACACTGTCCATGTTTCAGGTCTGAAAAACTAATTTTTTAGGATCATCCTTTCCTAAAATGCTATTGTTCGTCAAGTAATATGTTCTTACTCTCAATAAGTAATTATTTACCATCCAAAAGAAGAGAGAACCATTGAACTGGCTTTTCTTCCGTTTTTGTTATTTACTAAACTTACCTTTAGACAGTACAAGTCCAAATGAAAACGAAAAGTTTACGCTCTAAACCTGCTTTTAAAATCAGTATTAAAACTTATTTTCCTTCTTTGCCTGAATTTAAAAAACCAACGATTGAAACTAATAGCGAAATACGCGACCATTTCAACCACTGAGCAGACCATCATTTCTTTTGATTTCAATAAAACATTCCTTTAGTCCATAGCATTTCTTCATTTGAATGTAAATTAATGAGAAAACCGTAATCCTCGGTGAGGTTTTCTGATGCTCGAACAACAGGGCCAACACTAAAATATTTCAAAGATTTTACAAGTATATATCGTGTACCACAAATAAGAGGAAGCTTTCTTGACTTTTTATACAGTTTTTGAATGAAACATTTCTCATTATCCGTTTTTTGTAGCTATAAACATAAAAGCAAAATTTGGGAAAGGTATTTTTTTTATCTCTTTAGAAATTCAATAAAAAGAAAAACGAAGAAATAGAAATTTAGAAGAAAATTATCAATCTCTGACCTGTGGAATTTACGTATATTATTTTTCTGCCTTGAGGGCTAAATAAGTTGATTGGAATTTCGTCTTGTTATACAAAGTGGTCCACCATAAATAAATACACTTAACGCTAAAACTGATTTGTTTTTCTTAAAATATTCAGCAGCTGATGCATTTATTGATATTAATGTATCGAAGTTTAACTATATGAACATTTTTATAACTGTTCTATTATTTTTCTTAAAGTGACGTAGCCTGAATAATTTTCTCTTTATTTTCCACTCCGTTCATAGCCGAAACAGTTTCGCTTTTTTAAAATAAATCATATATTGGAGTAAAAATGGCCACACTAATCGGAGGCGTTGAATTTGACGCCAAAGAAATGCATTCCAATGATGTCTCTCTTAAATTATTTCCAATGATGTCTTTCTTTTAAATTATTTCCATGGTTTTTTTTAAAATATATATTGTTAATGATTGAATAATTATCTTTTCGTAAATATTTATTCATTTTAATAACTTTAACAAAATATTGCAATGAAATTTCATGAATACGAATTGATCCTTATTTTATGAAGTTTACAAAAAAAAGATTTTTTTATCTGTCCTTTGCGTCTTTCCATCTCAAAAATCTATCAATTATTTATCTATCTATCTTATCTATCTATCTATCTATCTATCTATCTATCTTTCTTTCTTTCAGTGAAACCAAATAACGCCTCTGATATATCTTTTCCGTCTTTTTACGCAATCAAAACGGAATAGTTCATTATTTCTCAGGTGTTGACAGGGCTTAGCTGTCGTTCTAATTAAGGGAGGGACAAGCAGAATTATAAGATATTATCTTTATTTATGTTGGAAAGCACAGTTACGCATAGAAGCATACACGCATAAACACATATTTTTTCACTAGATGCCGGAGTAAACAGTACATCAACAAATATATCACATTATTATTATTATTATTATTATTATTATTATTATTATTATTATTTTAGAAACCAAACAATAAGAAAATAAGAAAAGTAAAAAATTAACATTATATATATATATATATATATATATGAACACTTTTTTTATTATTGTTGTTCTTAAAAATATTTGAAAGATAAATAATAGAAGACGAAATTGACTTTTCTGATGTTAGCCAATTGTAAACAAAATGAGTTTTCTTACAAATCTGAAAATACGTTTACGATAATAAAAATGTTACAGTAGCACAATCAATAAATAAGAAAAGAATAAAATTATCAGAAAATATTGTTAAAAATGTTTGAATAATAAATGACAGGGAAAGAAAACAAAGATACTGAACAAATAGTCAAACAAAGCATTACGACTCAAAATGTGTTTGTACAATTTCGAAAATTACGTCCTCTTTCATAAAAAGAGAAATGTTACGCCTCAATATTATAGAATAGAATTATTCATGCCAATGCATAAGTAATTCAACAAATACAGTGTATTAAATGTTCTTAATATAACAATTTTTAATAATAGATATTTTTAATTAAGTAAACCTGCTAAAAAACTTAAGAAAATCAAATCAATGTACCCTTAGACTTATCTTGAAATTAAACAAGTATGTGTTTTAATAGTTTAATTGTAAATGCATAATAAATATAACAAAAACTATAGAATAATAAACATAGAAATACATAAGATTTAATAGATAATTAAAATATTCAGGACTTCACTTTTAAAATACGACACCCCTTTCCTTGATAAATGAAAAACGCAACGTTCATTCTGACACCATCGTCACTATTTCATGTCTGATGGTCACTCCTTATTGTGGTGGAGGGGCTTGCGTTGTTCAATGACTGAGAAAAATTCCGTCAGGAGTTCTAAACTGCTGGTAGAACCACCCTTGGCAGCAATGTCGAAGACGAGGACCCAGACTAAGTGCAACAACCCCAAAACCCCAACGGTGGAACAAACGGATAATGATTACAGCAGACCTCAACGGTTGAACCAGCAGATGAAGAGGGGTACGCATGAAGGACAAGCTACAGTAGGCGCCACTAGAAATTATAACAGTCAGCGGCAGTTTCTTGCAGTTTAATAACTAAATACTGTGTGTCTCATTCCATATGCACCGAAGAGGAAGGTCGTGAATACAAGTGTATGGGTTACTTCCTGATAAGTTGAGATCAATCTTAGGTAAATTCACGCCATCTGCTCTTTTTTTTGTAATGTAATTTTCTTTCACCCTAACCAATTCTTGCAAAGCCAAACGGCGATGGATGACGGTAGCAAGTTTTGGTGAAACTGGAAGCTTCTAGTCTCGAACCTGCCCGTTGGCGGCAAATTTAGTCATCAAATTCATCGCCATAAAGGAAGCGTCCACCAAAGACGAAATAAAATTCTTGAGTACAAGATAAAGCCGACGATGACACACGGTTAAAGCATTTCATGAAGAGATCTCTAATTAAGTCGGTACGTTTATGGCCATCAAGAGAAGTTTTTAACGTAAAATCTTTGGTTCCACATGGAAAGCTCTCCCTTTTCTGGATAAATTTATACTTAGGAATAAAAATTAACGTTTGAAATCGTTCGGTTTTCTTTATTAATATATAAAAAAAGTTCTTTGTTTGAAAAATAAGGATCACAGAACAATAACTGCCCTAAATTTTGTCATGACGAATAAAACCATTTGAAACTTACACAGAACAAATGAAATATATTGTTTTACTCTTTCGCAACTATTTGCTTACGATCAGTCATGTTGATTGATTTATCTGTATTTTTTATGGTTTATCAACCGTTTAAGGGTTATTTAAAGCCGAAACATATTTTGGATTATAAGAATAATTCTTTTGTTTTTTTACAGGGGAAGATCACATTAATAATTATTTTGGAGATAACAATAATACAAGTTTTACTATTTAGCACATAGATGGGGAGAATGCATAAGTTATGACAATAATAAAGTTTTCCTTATAAAAAATGATTGTAAATAAGCAATTTTTATTCATATATTTTATTTGTTTCATTTTGGTGTCAGAAGTTTTGTGAAATAATTTTAATTTTTTTTTAGTTGTATTCAGCAGATTAGCTTAACAAGTAATCGATTTGTTTTCATTATAACTAATCTTGAACTATTACACGGCGTTGACGTGTAGTTCAACTAGTAATTTTGTGTTACACTTTTCCTCGCATTTGATCGTCGCTATGAAACAGTTCGTAAGATGAAAAATTATCAAACAATTATCTTTATTTCAGTTGAGGAAACCTTTTAGCTTTTCCCGATCCAAAAAGACAAATTGTATGACAATGTCACTGTGATTGACTCGGGGAGAGTAATTGAATTTTTAAATGGTAACGAGATTCATAGTGTGGTTGCAGGTTGATTCAATTGTCTGTAAAGAAACGTATAAGATAAATGAACCTAAGTAGGTAAACATATTGACATAGAAGATAACATTATGTGGGGAAATGAAATAAAATCGACAAATAAAATAATAATGATGAATAATAAAAACAAAAAAAATAGATTTTCCCATGATGCAAAGAACCAGAAATATGATTACCACACCTGGTTTCGTCATACGCTGTTAGGTCTATAAAAAGCTAAACATTTTCTTGCCTCGTTCCCGAACACCACTTACGGCAGCAGAGCGTTGAAAACTGACAGTTCCGCTTGGGTACGTACTTTCCCCAGTCCACTGAAACCTGACTCTCTTTCCACTTTGCGACGCATGGTGTTAGCGCATGGCTTCCAAAACTTCTACCTTCTTTGGTTGTTCCACCTCAGCGCAAGGCTGACTCGAGCTCGACCCTCATAACGATGCTTGTCCTTACTTATCCTAAATTCTGGATCAAGAAGAAGAAAACGGACATCCTATAATCAGGTCTAAGCCTTCCAACGATAAAGTAATTATAAACGTTTCTTTGGTTGTTCTAACTCTGCGCAAGGCTGACTTGAACTCGGCTATTAATACGATGGTCATAATTACTTACAATAACTTCTGGACTACAATGAGAAGAGACATACCTAAGAACCGTTGAGAACTTTGTTTCACTACAGTTTATAAGAGGTCTGTCTGAAAAGTAACAGGACTGGTGTCAGAAATGATTTATTTCAATTCCAAACAACAAACTACATGGTTTCTCCTTGAAAGTGACCCCCGCCTCGAGGCACTTTTCCGTCCTTCTCTGCCACGCTTCTATGCACTGCTGGAAGGATTCGCCTTGTCGTTGTTACGGTACTCTTGATGACCTCCACGCCTTCAAAATGGTGCCCCTTGATGATCCTCTTCAGCTTGTGGAAAAAGAAAAATGTAAGAGTAAGGTGAATAGGGATGTATTTCTCGTCGCGAAACTGCCGTATACTGAGGTCGTTGTGAGCAGTTGCATTGTCGTTGTGAAGCAGCCACATTTGTCCTGCCACAACTTCCGCATATGAAAAAAATGCAATGGTTGCATAAAATTAAGATAACAGTTATATACTCCTAAGATATCATGTTAGATGATAACAAAATGCGCTTATCGTTCTTTCGTTCAGAGCCAGTCTCATTACTTTTCAGACTAACCTCGTCTAAAGAAGCAGAGTATATTGTTCGTGTAAGAAAACCCCGGTTTTTCTATGCTTATTTGTTTTGCACACATAAAAAAGAACAAAAATACGCACCCTTTTAACTTTTATAATTCCACCCCAACTAGAGTAACGACAAAACTCCATGGTCGATAATTCTCTCTCTAAGGCCTTATCGTGTTTCTGCTTTATATTAACGATCTGCCTCGGAATGTTCTCAGGCCATTAGTAAATATATATGTAGACACTACCACGCTTTATGAGTGCACCTCCAAAATCGAGATCATCAGAAGCTGACTTGTAACGGGGAAGAACTGGCTTGTAACGAGGGGGGTGACTTGTAAGGAGGAGGAAGTGACTTGTAACAGGGAGGAAGTGACTTGTAACGCGGAGGAAACTGACTTGTAACGTGGAGGAACTGACTTGTAACGGGGAGGAATTGAATTGTAACGGAGAGGAACTGAGTTGTAACAGGAAGGAAGTGACTTGTAACGGCGAGGATCTGACTTGTAACGAGGAGGAAGTGACATAACAGGGAGGAAGTGACTTGTAACGCAGAGGAAGTGACTTGTAACACGGAGTAACTGATTTGTAACCGGAAGGAAACTGACTTGTAACGTGGAGGAAGTGACTTGTAACGGTGAGGAATTGAATTGTAACGGGGAGGAACTGACTTGTAACCTCCAGTAACTCATAAACCATTCTAATAATATTTCATCATCACAGAGCAGATAATGAGTTTTCTTCAATCATAAAGAAAGGTTGTTCTCTCAATGAGGCTCCTTGCATAGAACTTCTATAGGGACTCAAGCTCATCCCAGAGAAAAAAAAAATCAAACCAAATTTAATATTTCGTTTGAGAACAGCGTTGTTTAATAAAGAATATTAAACAGCGATGTCTGATCAAATGTAACTAAATTCTCTTGCGTTTGTTTAGTTTGAATAATAAGCGATATAATCAGCAATAGCGTATTATTGTTAATGAGTTTTCGTATCAACTGAGACCTTTTTATCCTCAACTCATAGTCATATTATTACAGCGACGAATGTGCCGACAGTGTTATGGTTTCACCCGTCAGCAGAAACGTAGATAAATTCTTCAATATTTGTCAAATCGATTATATGCTGCATGTAACTCAATAAAGCGAGTTCATTTAATCTCAGGCTATATAATTTGTAAATGTATGAATTTAGTCTCTCCTCAAATTGATCGTGACAGAAGCTAAGAGAATAAAGAAAAGAAATGAGTCATTGTCTACGGAAAACATATGAACTTCGAACAAATTGAGAAATATTCCTTCTCCCTTTCTGGTATCAATTCGAAGCAAACAAACGGAAAAGAAATATCTGTAGTATTGTATATTCTATAGCAAAGGAATGGAATTCTTCAGGGCATATCAGCATTAGTTTGGCTTTCAGAAATGTTTACCTATAGAGAAACACTCAAAACATTCCCAGCATTGGCTTTCCGATCATTACAGACAATTTTAACAATTCGCAGTAAACGGAAGCTGTACGAAACACCAAATCTAATGAAGAATATTTATTCAGATTTATTAAAAATGAAGACGATCAACACGTTACTTATTCGGTTAAAATACAAATTAAAATTAAGAAATAATTTTAATTATATATATAATTATTTATTCGAAAATTATAACATAAAAATGTTATAAAATCACTACAAAAATAGCCATTTTGTTTTAACACTTCTGGCGTCTTATCAAGTGATGGTGTTGAATGTAGAATAAAGAATTTTAAAAGGTTCAAATCAATCAAACATCCCTCGCTAGGGGAAATGCTATTACATAAGCTGGAATGACCAATCAAAATACAAGTATACAAAAATTCAAAAAACATGACAAGCTTAAGTTAAAATAATTATTTAATGCTTTAATGTTAGGGTTAGACTAAAATTGAACTCATTCTAACTAATAGATATTAAATTATACTATAAAATTAAAAATTACCAATTTTAAATTTTAAATGTAATCTATATTAAGTTTAATATTATAAAATTATTTAAAGAAGAAACTGAGGAAAAAAATACATGTTTTTTATTTATTTTGTTTTATTGAAATTAAGTTGTAATAAACGTTAAGATCTAATGCTGCTCTGAACTCCGTTACAACTTAGATACATTTGAATGGAAGATATTTGCATGGGAGGTTGAAATCTTGCAATACACACACAATCAGATTATAATACACAAACACGTAAACATATTTAGATATATAAACACGCAAAAAAGCGACGAGACAGGAAATATGTCTACGGCCCTTAAAAAAAAATGAAAACATATACATACAATGAAAGGCACATATAAGCGATTATACATACATACATTGATAAAGAGGCGCGCACATACACACATACATTGAAAAGACAGGCACATATACCCACCAAGAAATATTCAAATTTGAAAGTTATATTAAACGAATTCTAACATAATACTAAAATATAACTTATACGGACAAAGATATATAGATAAAAATGGATGAATAGATAAGGTTTAATATGGGTAGAATAGAAAAACAAATATTCGTCAATGAACAACATAAGGAAAAAGGACACAAAAATATACATAAATGGATAGAGAAATAGATATATACGCATAAAAATAACACCATCTAATATAAAATAACTAATATATATATATATATATATATATATATATATATATATATATTATAAATTTACTCATGTAAAAATATGGTTCCATAGCTACAAATGAGTTACTATGTTTCAAAAACAGAAACTAAACACTTTAAATTTAATTATGGAATTAAATTAAAATCCTTAGTACTGTTTCATTTTCAAGCGATTTTTATATACATATATAAATCCACCTTATTTTAATTGCCAAATATAATTTTAAAATAAAAAAAAACACTGTCATCTCAGCATAACATAGAACTATGAGAACATTTTGACAACCAGATACATTATAATTCAAAATTATATAACAGCAACTTCATACTCAGCACATGAAGATTGTGTCGTGCATGAAACTCAGAGTCGGGCTGGCGGTGAGGGATAATATTAGTATATACATAATATCAGTGTTACATATTAGTGGAAATATACACATACATATGCAATCATATATTATGACCATGGAATATTAGTGTTTAAGCCTTTTTTTATTACATATATATATATATATATATATATATATATATATATATATATATATATATATATATATATTAATTTAAATGAAAACAGAGGACTTTTTAGCTCCATTGTAATAATTTATTTCACCAGAGAATTTTGTTTTCTCTGAATCTTCAGACTTCTCTATCAATAGAGTAGTAAATTGGTCTGTTTTCATTTAAATTAAATTATTCGCTCTTACTTAACATTGAACTGTCAGGATTTAATCCTCCTTTGGATTATCCTTACGGATTACCATGATTTTCGTTACTGATATATATATATATATATATATATATATATATATATATATATATATATATATTATAGAATATGATTAATGAATTTATTATTAATCCGACATTATTATTACTTCAAATATCCGCTGTAATAATGCTTGGAGTAATAAAAATACATATTAATGTAAAGTTTCAGATATAAATGTAAAGTTTCAGATATAAAAATGATTGTAATAACAATATGAATAAACTATTTACATTATTCGGACTATTGTCCTGCCATATTTATTACAAAGTTTCGGCTGTTGTGCGCTCCGGCCTTCTTCAGGTAGTTGGAATGTCGGACTGAACCCTTTTCTTCGCTCACTGGGGTAGACTGTTGCAGTTCCACGTGCCATGTTTAATGGATGTCAGTTATCTCCTGTTAATCGACCTCTCCAAACTTAAGGAATCAGCATATATGAAAGAGGAAAACCTTCTATACCAACGCGTTTCGTTCCTTGTCTTGATAAAGTTCGCCAAGAAACGAAAGACGTTGACACAAAAATCTTTTATTTTATTTAGAGATATTTCTCTATTTTGCATTTGGCTTAACCTTGCAACAAGAATCCCTTCTATACATTTTGATAACACATTCAGTCCTACTTTGAATATTTGAACTCTGAAATAAAGACATTTGTTTCTGTTAGAGATAACGTTAACTATTAATATGTAAATAAAATTAAAATATATTAAATTCCATCTATGAAAATCTAATGAAATTTTCATGTATTCAATTCTAAATAATAACGCTAATGTCTATCCTCGGCGCTGTCTTCTCGTTTGTTCCATTGTATCATGTGAGACGTTCATAAGCTAAGCTTGTTTTTGACATATATGTCAGCAACAACAGGAAACTTACACTTAACATCAGAAAGAAGCAGTAAAAATTTATATGGAATATAATGAGGAAAAGGGACTTGGAAAATTTGATACTCACAGGGCAGATTGAGGGAAAGAGGGAACGAGGAAAGCAGTGAGTAACATACTTGATGAGTTTAGTTACATGGATGGCAGAAAAGAGTTTGGGAGAAATAACAAAGAGAAAACTTATTAAGGGCTACAAGGGACCGGAATATGTGGGAGAGCCATGAACGGCAATGCCCTGAAGTGACATAAAAGAAGACGTCACGGAATGAACACAGTTGTGAGGCAAAAGGAATACAAACGTTTACCAAATGAATGCAGACATACAGACACACACTGAATGAATGCAGACTCACAGAATGAATGCAGAAACACAGAATGAATACAGACGCACAAATGCACACAGAATGAATACAGACGCACAGATAGTAACAGAATGAATACAGACGCACAGATAGTAACAGAATGAATACAGACGCACAGATGATACATACAGAATGAATACAGACGCACAAATGCATATAGAATGAATACAGACACAGATTCATACATAATGAATACAGACACACAGACACATACAGAATGAATAGAGACGCACAAATACATACAGAATGAATACAGACGCACAAATATATATATATAGAATGAATACAGACGCACAAATATATATAGAATGAATACAGACGCACAAATACATATAGAAGGAGTACAGGCGCACAAATACATACAGAATGAATAAAGACGCACAGATACATACAGAATGAATAAAGACGCACAGATACATATAGAATGAATGCAGACACACATGTAAACCGCATTTTAGTAAACGGGTAAATAAAATAGATCAT
Organism: Acanthosepion pharaonis; assembly: GCA_903632075.3. NCBI lineage: Eukaryota > Metazoa > Mollusca > Cephalopoda > Sepiida > Sepiidae > Acanthosepion > Acanthosepion pharaonis. Next base: position 217,696 of record CAHIKZ030000003.1, read on the forward strand.
TATAATCTTATAATCCTTTCCCTTTAAACTTCAAAGACATTCTTCTGTTCAATGAATTAAAAAAGTTCAAGTGATTTCATTTATTGAATATAAATTTAGTTACTTATTAAACGCTTTTTGGCAGAAGTTATGTGAGCCTGTAAAAAAAAAAAAACATAAAATTCTTGTAAATTTGACGTATGTTTTTCAGTTATATTACCATTATTATTACTATACATTATAATATAAAAATACTTTATAGAGGTGCAGAGTGGCGTAATGGTTAATAATAACAAAAACAGAATCAAAGAGCTACGGTTGCTTATGATCAGTCCAAATAAAGAGTTTCCTAAATTCATGAATAAACGTTTCCTTAGTCTATCCTATCTTCACATCTCTTGACAATAGGGTTCACCAAAATGGGTGTCCTAGAGTTGCCTAGGCAATTCTGAAGAATACTTTCTCTTGTTTTCCAGTTCATTTATATTTGGTTTCGAGTATCATTGGGTTTCATTTGTTAATATCATCCAAAGAAAGTCACCATCGCTGGAAACCATACCAAGGGGGTACCTTTTGATCGAGATTCGTTGGATAAAACTGAATCCGCCGATGATTATGTCGGCACGAAGTGTTAAGCTGCTGGAACTGTCAAGTGAACCTGATGTATTTGGAAGAAGATTAGAATAATCCAGAATTTATACTGGGAGCAAATCACCTGCATACGGATAGAAAGTAAATTCAGTAAATTTATAAAAAATGCAGTGTAAGTCAAGAATCTGTCTTCTCGACGGACTTATTTAAACTTTATAGTTAGGTGTTATGAGGGAATTAGAAGTCCTATCAGGATTTATTATTGGCAGTGACAGCTGCAATAACAGTGTTGATAGCAGATTTAGAGCCAAAAACACAGAAATTTCTACATTAGAAAAGCGAGAGGAAATGAATAATCATTGATTGAAAGAAGACATAATGCATGGTTATCATGAAAAGAGCCCGACATGCAAATTACAAATTGGAGATTACAAAATCAAATAAATATACCAATTGAAATATATAGAAAGTGTTTTAACAGAGGACGAAAAAGTTATCTTACAGGTTCACTTACTTTTGCGAAACACACACACACACTATATATATATATATATATATATATATATAAATTGTCATCCACAGACAGAATATTTCGCTGTATCACAGCTCATCAGTGTGGCTAGACGTCCGGTTGGATCTAGCTAGGAATGAAACCCGACTAAAATTGGCGTCAGTCGGGGAGTCTACGACTAAGCCGTTGGCGCACGGCAGGAATGAAGGTGAATTTAAGAGTATATACTTTTAGATAAACACACAGTGTATGTGTGTGTGTGTGTGTGTGTGTGTGTGTGTGTGTGTGTGTGTGTGTGTGTGAAATTGTGTATTAGCGCAGCGATCTCTCTTTTATACAAGTTTCATTAACGAATGACAAAGTAACTTAAACGTCAGTCGTTTTTAACGAAACATTAATTACCCAATCACAGAAAGGATAGTTTAGTGATTGGGTAACGCATGCACACCAAAGAGAAGGGACGCTGACATTTTAAATCTAATTTTTAAAAAAAAATTATTTGTGCTTTGGGAATATATTCTAGCAGATTTAATTTTTCCTTTTCCTTTTGATTTATTTAAGATCCTACTTAATAGTGTAATATTTAATACTCAAATTATTTCACATTCTAAACTTTTCCATTTAGACATTATATATATATATATATGCGTATATATTCAAGTTGTCCGTTATTTCCGTATGCGGGACTAACGGACAACTTGAAGGCCTATATAGGCTTAAACAAAATACAAGAACATCAATAAGAACAAAGAAAGAGAAAGACCCAAAGGCAGACACCTGCCTACTTAGTAAACTGCTTTATGTCTAGACTACCTACATAGAGCCAAAAATGCTTGACAACGTTAATTACTATGAAAGCATGACCCTAGTCGCAATTCAAGTTTTACGCTTACTCGGCCTTCGGACGACTTGGACGTTCAAATTTTCTGAAGATCGTATGAACTCGTGTTACGACTCAAGCCATCCTGTCATTCATATATATATATATATATATATATATATATATATATATATATATATATATATATATATATTTATAAGAGGATAGAATCCAGGTAAGAATATTATATTCTTACTCTGGACTGTATCCTCTTGGGAATGTATGTATATATATATATATATAGATAGATATAGATAGGTAGGTAGATAATATTAGTTGTAAATATACACATACATATGCAATCATATATCTAAAATATATATAAATATATATACATACATACATGCACATACATATATATTTGTATAAAAAATAAGTGCAAGAGGATAGAATCCAGGTAGAACTCAATGTCAGGACAGAGTAAGGATATAATAAAAAAGGCTTAAACACTAATATTCCATGGTCATAATTTATTCCATTGGAATCCTAAATACGATAAACAAATTCAAAAATTTATTTGTGTTTAAGGAATTTTTTATGGAATATATATATATATATATATATATATATATATATATATATATATATATATATATATATATATATATATATATGTGTGTGTGTGTGTTTCCATTAATTATATGCTAAAACCGAGAGATCGTCTAACGGAAAGTTTTATCAACGAAGAAAACAATAGTAACGCCGATAGCCGTTTCAGCTAATTATTAGAATCGCTTATCTTAAACGAAGAGGAAATCATTTGGCGTGTCAGATTTCTCGCAGCTTCAAAAAAAAAAAAAAAAATTATCGATTTTTGTCTCAATTGCATTTGCAAATTTTAATCGACCAATGTAATCAATGACTTTTAAATGCAACAAGTTCGTCAATACAGACAACCCACCAAGGTCAATATTGAGAAAATTGCTTTCTACGCCTTAGGGCAGCCTTTCAAAAACTAACTAAATAAAAAAAGAACACAAAAACAATGTGTAATGTTTGAATACGTGATCGTAATCGCTTGCCTAATCTTGGAAAATATAATTAGTTTAGTATTCTCAGTTGTATACAATGAATTTCGGAAGATTCGTGGGTGAAAATTTTAGGTCTTAGTGAAGTTATCGCTTGCTTCAAGGTGTTTGGATATTAAATCAAAATTACTCTTAAACACTCAGCTCTCCGCCTTCCCTTACAAATGAGCAGATGCAAAATAATTGCATTTAAATCAGTTATTTAATCTGTAGATGTCAATGTAAATAAAGCAAAGGACAGACCAATAAATAAGATAGCAAGCTTAAAGACAGATACAAAGAAAAACAATGAAAATACTTTTGAACGGAGATAATTACAAATATATTGAGTTTAATCCTCCCTGGTGGCCATAAACTTATAGCGGTTGAAATAAGAGACGCGATAATTATTTTAGAACTCATCGGCGTAGCGCCGTGGTTGTCAAGATAGTACATCTGACTATTAGTACTTTAAGTTGTTAGTCCGCACTAAGTCCTCACCAATTAATACCTTCTGTTACACTGAAACTATTTTATTACATGGGGCCTGACGAAGTTTGAAATCAGTTCATTCGAAAATACCCAACGAAATTATTCACACACTGACTATTATCTTCTTACTTTTCATCATCATAATATCTCTTGTCCTGGGTATGACAATGAGATACGTCAGATAGCAAGATCTCTGATCAGGTGATTGGAGTGTTTGAGCATCATGGAATTACCTCTTAATTCGTGTTGTGCCTTGGTCCACCCTAATCCGAGCTCGTAGCACCTGGGTCTCAGTTATGAGCAAATACTGAACCCCTAAACAAAACACTATGAAAGTATAAAAATATCGGCACTGATTTTTTATATATAATTTACCATTTATAGTAGAATTATCAACAATAGATTTTATAGTAAAATGACTAACAATGCATTCTATCTGTAGTTGATTGAAGACATTTGCGTTCAAAATATATTTTGTTGAAGCCATCAAATGGTGTTCAAAATATTTACATTTCGGCATTGAATAACCCATAGAGGTGTTGATATGCCGCTAAAAAATCGACCAACTAATCATATCACGACCGATGCATCCTCTAGCCATTTGCAGATGTGGTTTACGATAACACACGCTGAAACACCGGTTCCCGAACGATCACCAAAGTTAAGCAACGTCGAGCATGGTCAGTACTTGGATGGGTGACCTCTTGGGAATACAGAGTTCTGTAAGGATGGATGTGTGGACGGTGTAATGGATAATGGCACGGAATTATTAATCAGAGAGCCGAGTTCCAATTCTAGTTGCTTACGCGAAGGGGATATGAAACCAGCTATGGGTCAATTAATAAGGCTTGTTTTACTAAAACCATTATTTTACCAAAAAAAAAATAAAATTGCATAATTTTGATTTCGGCATTGAATAACCCATATAGATGTTGATATGCCACCAGTCAAAAACAACCAAACCAAATTTTTCAGATGTGCAATCTTATGGACATTTCGAAACAAACACTTTATTCAATCTAAGAGGCATATTGTTCTCATTCTGCTTTTTATCCGAGAAAAAAAAATCAGTTATGAGTTAATTTGTTCAAGCTAATTCATCATTGGGATGTTTATTGTCTCTTTTACTGAAAATGACTTGTTCACACTAACCGAGTCGGGGAAAGTGAACTCTCAACATCCAGGTAATTAGATCCACTTAAATAACACTACTCTCAACTAGGATATATGTCCCAAAGATAAATGCTTCGAAGGCACACACACAGAGTGAAATTAGTAAATATAGTATGTATTTATGTATGTGTAAGTCCTATAGAGTCTTTTGCAGGATATATGTACACAGCATCATCAAGCTAGTGCCACAGCTTCCCCACGTTACGTTTACTGTTGTAAATAGGGTTTTACGCGGTGGAGTTACTAGTCACGTGGTCAACCTGTTTTGAATTCAGTTTTGTCCTTCTCATAGACTTCTTGCCAAACAGACTTACGGATATATCATGTTGAAACACCAGATCTTGTACGTCTACAAAAGTTAAGCAACATCAAGCCTGATCAGTACCTAGATGAGTGTTATATTCCCTTATGCAAAAATTCACTTGGGAAAGGTATGAATATATCTCTTTTACTCCTAGCTATGAGTTTGTTTCAAGAAATCCTATCAGTAAGAATAATTATTATATCCAAAGAATTCTTAAAATCTAAAATATTTTCTGACTTTAAACGACCTGCATTAGGTTTACATTTGTTAAAAACAAATAAATTGTTGCCAATCAAGGCTAGAGAGCTAAGTCTGTTTTACTATTAACTCCTAGGTGGATGGTGGGGAAGGAATGGATTCATATCTTTTGATGAATGCAAACGAAATGATCTCGGCTGGAAATTGAACTCACCACGCCAATTCCAATTTAGGTGCCGACATTCGATTATAAAGGTAGTAATTGGGGAAAAAAACCATCATTATTAATTTTGTTTATTTTTCCTTATATTATGCGTAGTGTTATTTATCGCAACTATCAGGTCGTTTTACATTCTACGATCGTTAAGCAAGGGGGGATGAGTTGCTTTCGATTTAGAGGTAACATCACGTGGCTGTCGATTTAATGCTAGTCAATTAGGCTACGAAACCTAAACAGCAGACGTCATAGCGAGCATAACGATAATCTACGACAAATCTGTATATGTCACACTTGTTAACATAGATATCAGTTTCACATGTTTTTCTTTTGAAATCGAACAGTATATGCCTCCACCCTTACGAATCCACTACCAGCTTGCACCACATCACAATCACATTCAAGCTCCTCAACACACGAAGACGACGGAGCTGAAAATATGAATCGTCTGATATGGCCCCAGTCTTCAACTGTTTAATAGCAATGTTTCCTGACCCAAGTGAGACAATAACCAATTCTATGGTAACAATAAATGGTAAACTTAGTCGACGAGGAAGAAACCTTATTGGATGAAATATACGCTGTACGATGCGTTGAAATATAGGGTTAGTTGCACCAGTTTTGAAATGTAAATCAATTTGTGATAATGTTGTTCTTCACTATGTAATCCCTTATTAGACACTGACGGTTCGTTCGTGCTTCCCATTCGGACGCTTGCAGTTTTTCACGTGTCGTCTATCCCTGTCAGAAATTCACGTATTCCTGGTCTACACTTATCCTAAAGCAGGTGTCATATATTTCTGTCTCCAACAATCATTCCTTGATAAAACGGTGTTAAATGTTATCCACTGACACAACTACACTATCTCTACTTATTACGTCATATATAATTAATCCATATCTTTAAGAAGAAGAAGAAGAAGAAAATTCCAAAACGATCCATAGTATTACTGTTTCTAATTCTATGCCACCTGTGTTTAGATACACAAAATAAGAGGATTCCCTTCATGGAGAAATCTTTTCTGTTTTTTTTTTCACGTCTATCTACATTCTCTCAAAGCATACAAAACATACGTCTCTCTGCATGAACAATATATTTTACTAAAACAATGGGAAAACAAAATCTTTCCTTAATACAATAACTGAACATTGCAGAATTCAGTAAATCAATACAGTTTCTCCAAGAGAAAAAAATTGACTTCTTTCACAAAATATATCTGGAACCAATCCTCAAACAATAGAAGTGATCAATAACAAATGACATATTTGACGATCGGGAAAAAGAAATCTGGGGTGGTTTTTACTATAACATTTAATTTCTATCTTTTGTCTTTATCGATGTCAATATTGGACGCCTAGCAGATATTTAAAGTTAATCTCAAAAACCATTAACACTGATACTGATGTGATTCTCATTGAGTGCCCACACACTACTCATCAGAATAAGCTAAATTTAAGAAATAATGTCAGTGAAATATTTAAAGATTTTTTTTCAAAAGATGACTATTTTTTCATATCTGCTTTACTTACTTTAGTGTGGCATAAGTCTACCTTAGTAAAAAATAATAGTAGTAGTATAGTAGTAGTATAGCTGGCCACTCATATTCGAGGATACCTCTCTACTAGGATAGCTAGCCAATCTCTATTGAAGACGCTTGCTCAGGCGCATTTGTGTTTGTTCAACACCCCTACCTGTGGTTTATACTGCAACTCTGCTGAGCAGACCTTAGTTACAGTTTCTGGGAAAGAGCGTGTTATCTCGCGTGATCAACAATTTGAACAAGGCCAGCACGTTCAAGTCCTCGGTGACGATGACTTTTAACTTCGTTCTAGCACAGCTATCGACGGCACCCAAGGTTCTGTCTACCCAATTTCACTCACAAGGCTTGGGTCAAGCCGTGGTAATGGTTTTCAGGCTTTTTCCAAAGGTGCTGGGATCGACCCCTCCAGTCACCCTACTGACAAATCGACTATGATGATGAGATTCGAACCCGGGTCTCATGGTCAGAATGCGAACATTCTAACCACTCGGCTACGTATCCATCATTTTTTTTCTTTTTTTTTCCGTAAAAATAAAGGTGAGGATGATTGTGTAGAGACAATTGTCTAAGTAGGAAATCATCTCAGCTTAGAAAATCAACATTCAAAATTACCTGAGATCGAAGTATACCGATGGGAAAAGCACAACTGTTTAATCCATCAGCTCCCCTAAAAGACGATTGTTTCCTTTTCTGCTGCCGGTTCCGGTTCTTCAGAGAAAATAATATTCCGAGATGACGATCCACACTCCCCATGGTCATGATATGATGAATTATTTATGAACTAATGCTGTAATATTGATGTGGAGACTGTTTCACATTCACACAGGGGATTACTTGTCTCATCTCTGCTTACTTAATAGAGATATCGTGTAAATTAACCAGAAATCAGCTCCACCCCCCAGCTATAAATAAAATATTAAGATAGACAGGATTATCTAACCTGGGTACAAGAAGCAGTCAAGGAGAAAGACAATTCTGAATTGAAAACCGTGGAGGTTAGCAAAGGGATATCATTCTTTCAAAAGGACAATCACAGCAAAGAAGATTTTACAATTATTGAAAAAAAAGTGTTATATAGGAATAAAGTGTCGCTGCCGACACTTGAGTTTGAACATAGATCGTCAGTGAGCAAACATAGGCGATCCCATTATTGAATTAACTAGACCACGTGACCATAGAGGAAATGCATATCTGGGTGGCAGCGTGTGTCTAATTGATCGACATTTCTAGTCTATCCTCTATACTATTCACTATTCAGATCACTATAGGGGTTACTATTCGAGCGAGTATTATCGAGCAAGTACTATTAGTGCGAGTGTTATTCGAAGGTGTCTGACACTAGTATTTGTTCAGTGGTGTTACTATAGTTGTATTGGCGATTACAAAAATCTCTACTACAACGAACATTACGAAAGTGACAATGAATATTCGTTGACATCACAAAGTGACAACGGGTGTTCATTTGAGTGTTAATTTAATGAGGGCTATTTATTTTGTATCATATCTTCTAGAGTTTTGAGTTTTCCTTGAATTGGGTGCTGTTATCTTCTAGTATTTGTCTTATGTTGATTACTGCACTCTGGCCATTCATGGTATGCTAGTCAATGCGTGCACAGGCTGCATTGAGCTTCGACATATGCATGTCTGCCCAATGTATTTAATGTCGTTTTTGATTATTAGTATTGGAGAATGCAATACTCCGAAAATTGGAAAAATACAATAAGTTAAACAGTTCTTGAAACGCACGTGATTGTTGGTTGAGTTTTATCCTCTATTACTATACTGATCGTCATTTCTAATCTATCCTCTATTACTATACGGATCGGTATTCTCTACTCTATTCACTATACTATTTCTCTATTCAGATCACTATACATTACTATTCTGGTTACTATTCGGTGCTTACTATTCGAGCGAATATTATCGAGCAAGTACTATTAGTGCGAGTGTTATTCGAAAGCATCTGACACCAGTATTTGTTCAACGGCGTTACTATAATTGCATCTGCAATTACAAAGTCTCTACTACAGCGGGCATTACAAAAATGACAACGAGTTTTCGTTGACATCACAAAAGTGCCAAATAGTGTTCGTTGACATCACAAAAAAGGAAGATATAGAAAGCTATGGTCACTTAGATGTCCAAAAAAGATAGAATTAAGGAGTTTTTGTATTCGGATTTATAACAGAATTTAATGCATAAAGAGCATCACTTTGCATCTGTTTGCCTTCTTAATAACCATGCTGTATAGGTTGATAAAAGAAATTATTGTTGCATGTATTTATTTCGTATTTTACTAACCATTATTCTTCTATAAGCAGTGTTCCTTCAGTACGTTTGCGATCATGGGTCTTTGCAACTTATCAAAGTATGTCTTTTTGCTACATTTCCTAATCCCTCTTCTAAAAGCTATTTCCACAAGCTCGTAAAGGTGCTTTGTTTTCCGCTGTCCATCTTGCCTTGTCCTGTGAGTATCTAATTCTCCAAACCCTATTTTCTCATTATGTATCCGAAAAATTTAATTTGTCTCTTTCTGGTGTCCTTTTTGTTCCCATTTTCTCCAAAACTTCGTCGTTAATCACGTGTATAATCCGAAGCATTCCCCAAGTTCTTCGATAGAACACATTTCTATTGCTTCAAGGCTATTTCTTCATATTCTTGCGAAGATTGGCCAGTATTCACTGTCATATAGATGCTGATATTACATAAGATTCCAATACTCTTTGTTTGTAACGAAGTTTTCCTTTTTTCAATTCTCTTGCTTAGCTTTTGGAAGGCGTTTTCGCTCTCCAAATGCGTCTACAAGGCAACTATATAATCTGAGAAACTTCCCATATAAGAAAGCTTATTTTATAATGAATAATATTATTATAATAAATTTTTAAAAGACTATATTGGCAAGTAAAACAGGCGGAACGAATTGTTTTCAAATAATGTTCAAAAATCAATATTGCATTGAGTTGAATGCCAAATTCTTTTCTTATCAATAAAAACAACAAAAGGACACGGGGAGAGTTTGTAGAAATATCTATAATTGTTTTTTTGTCTTATTTTTCAACTTTTTGTGCCAAACCTTTAATATCTAGTGTTTTCCCCTCCTGGGTATGAAGATAAACTACATACGCGTCCTGGGTAAGACGATAAACTACATCCAACAGCCATGCTTCTGATCAGGAGGTTTTGAAGAGCGTGAGACCACCTCTTAATTGCTGGTCTTCCCAGGTCTACCCGGGGTAGTAGCATGTTATGGTACCAACTATGGGCAAATAGTTAACCCCTGAACTGGGGTCAAAACACTATGAAAGTGTAAAAATAGGTTTTAATACCAGCAATGCATTTTTGGAAAAAAATATTATCAGCAGTACATATTTGAAAAAGAAAAATATTACCGGCAATATATTTTTGAAAAAGAAAAATATTACTGGCAATAAAAAATCTTGTCGGCTGTTATGTGTAATATTGTTTAATTAACCAATACTCCTGCAAATGATCTTCCCTCCATTGTCTAAAATGTAGAAGGAAACTGGTTTTCATGGATAAAATTGCGTAACATTTGTATTTTTTGTCTTTTGAAGAATAAAGACGGATTACCATTATTGGCATATCAATTTTATTGAACATTGCTATAGAGAAGATATATCTCATGAAAATCTTTAATTATTGTTGACTGTTTTTAATTTTTCTGGCTCATATACATTAGTTGATCATAAAATAAGTAGACGAGAATAAAGTTGAAAAGTATCCTGAGATATGTTTATTTTTTTTATTTAAAAAGCTAAAATGAAAGATGGCGTTTTAAAAATTAGATTTGCATTCATTTTGTGCGCTTTCCGAAAAACCAAAAACTTTTAATTTCTTTTTCTTTCAGAAGTAATTCTTATCACGAATTTTGAAGCGAATATTTTAACTATATTCGTTTTTAGACTTTAGCGCTCCTTTTGTAAAAGAAAAAAAAATGAATCACTTGGCACAAGATAGGGGAGTGAATATTTAAATATGCTGTTGCTGATTTGTTTTTTTTATTAACAAAGTAAATAAAATGAGACAGAATAACTTCTGATAAAAACTTGGTCATTTTATTAGCAATTGAGTGGACTAGAACGTGTTGGTAAATATTTTACGATTGCCAACATTTTAAAAAGATCAATTGTCTGAGTGATGGCCATTCAATAGATTTCAAAGCGAACAGTAAAATTACTGATTCTTTCGATAAACTATCAACTGATTTGTTTACCTAAGTAACGTTTCAACAGCCTATGAGCGAGAGGCTAGCCCGATTCCATCAAGGTCAATGAAAAGTCTAGATTTGGATTTGGATTTATTTTATCGAATATCAACACCTCAATGGGTTATTTAATGCCGACAAGATTTTTTTTATTGCGGGTAAATTTTTTTGAGAACATTTTATTTATAATGTTTTTATAAGTAACGGTTTACAAACGAAAAGATTTGAAATTGACATCTTTTTCCATTTCACGGAAAAAAGATGTTAAATGCGTCTCCCATCTCCCTTTTCTTTCTTTCATTTTCACACTGAAACCAAGTAGCATCTCTAATATGTCAGTTCCACGGTCAAAACGAAATAGTCCATTATTTATAAGGTATTGGAAGCACGTAACGGTCGTGCGAACTAAGGATCTAACTAAGGAAGTGGGGGAAGGAGAAGCAGAATTATATCTCTGTCTATAAAAGGCAGGATGTGTGTGTGTGTGTGTGTGTAACGAATGCACGGCCGAAATTTTCGAAGGATTTGCACCAAAATTTACATGCACATGCTCCTATTTAGCGGGAAGGCCAAGACCGACTTTGCATTTCCCAACTCGATTTTTTCATGCTTCTACGGCAGTTTTCATGTAGTTTGCGGCCATTTTGTACTGGCCAGAGTGAAAGCCTATAGCTGGCTGCCACGAATAGGCAGGAAGATTCTATTGGCCAGCATGAGAGCCAACAGCTGACTGACGCGAAGGTTAACTAGCATGCAAAAAAAATCGATAGCTGCATTCGTCACAAGTGGGAAAAATTTAAATCTGCATGGCAGTTTACTCCAAGTGCCTCATTCGCTTGCTTAAACTCAACGTTGATTGTGATTCCGCAGAACTGGGTTGGGTGTGAAAAAGTATTTGTTGTTAATATTCTTTTTTCATTCGGTTTTTCCAGTTACGAGTCCTTTTTTAAAGCTGATCGGTTTGTGTTCATTTTGTTTAGTTCTTTTTTCGTAACAGATTTAATGTTTAGTATAGAGCTTATAAAAAATTCGCAGTGTGAAAAAAAAGTAAGGCATGTAGCAACATCAGCATGGCAAAGGGCGCTCCTTTAAAGGCAAAGAAGGGCAAAAATATTTTAAGTCAAGTGATAGCGATTGCTGTATGAGTCGTACGATTTTTGAATCAAGCACGGGCAACGCCGGGTCATGCTGCTAGTTAGAGATATTATTTTGTCAGTAGAGTTTGTCTTAACACTTGATCATTAACATTCTTGTTGATTTTAAATACATTCCTATTATTAAATAATTATAACGTATTTTCAATATACATATAATTCAATATAAAATATACATATAATTCTATTCTATCAGTAATACATGAATTAAATTCTGGTCATTGACAATCACTTTCTGATTTTCAATGTATTACTCTAGGCAAAACGACTAATGCGTTTTCACTCTCTATATTTATCTGCTTCAACTTCTATTTCTGAGTGTATTTGGTTCCAGCAAAAACGGCACGTTGTAGCAAAACTATCGCCAGCACAATACCGTCAATATTTCACTTTCACTCCAGGTTGCATATTAATAATATTAGTGTTGGATAACTGCTGCCGTTTACCATGATATTAAAAAACGGTGATTTTATATGTATGTTTTCGTGTTAGCTTGTTACGGAAAATCTTAGGAATATCAAAAGAGAAAAAACTGAAGATAAATGTTCCAGAAACCCATAAATATTTAACATTATTCCACCAACATTCACGTTCCTGCTAACAATAAAAATAAACATGCTTCGTGATCCCTTTGAAGGTTATTTAAGCAAAGTTTCTAGATGGACAAAGTGGGAAGGAGAGACAGACTGCAACAATTCTCGGCTTAAAAGAAATTCCCTTACTCACTCACCCGTCTTCCTCACCAAGCTACATAACACTTACACTTTACTCCTCACTTTCTCCCTTGCATCTTCTTTTTACAGTTTTTATATAGAAGTATTTTTCCCGACAAAAACGTATCATTATTCTAAGTGTATCATTATTCGATGCCAAAATTATTCATATTTTCATTTGTTTCTTTTCAATTATTAAACATTTTCACACTTTTTGATGAAAACATTGTTTGCAATTTTTTCAAACAGTTATATTAGAGATCATTTAACATTAACATATAGTCGAATTAGAAGAAAAATCTAACATTCAATTTCAAAGGCAGCCGGTGCTTACTTGAGGATTAACCGCCAGTCTAATAAAAAGTTAATTGTATGGACCAAATATTTACGATATTTTGTATTATTTAAACGTTTCTTTGAAAATACGTCGATAAGGTTTAGTCATTTTTTAATAAAATTTTCGACAAATTAGTTTTCCGTCGGAAGAAAATTGTTCGAAAATAATTATTCGAATAACCATTTATTCGAATTGTAAATTGTTTGAATGAAAATTAATGGAAAGGGAAATTATACTAAATGATAATTATTTGAAATATCTATGTTTGAACTACGTATGTAGCCTTGCTTTCAGAAAGTCAATGCTGATTTACCTAGAACTAATAACGCCCTTGAAGGATGGCATAGGACTTTTGCAGCAGCAAGTGTCATCATATCACCCCACAATATGGAAATTCTTAGACGCTCTTAAAAGACAATAGGTCTTGCAAATAATTCATATGGCAAAAGTAAGAGTAAGTTGCCAAAATATTAAGACCGGCAAGATGTAAATGGAAAACTTAAAAAAATTAGAAGCATCCATTAACGAATACTCTTCAGAAGTTGACTGTATGCAGTATTATATAATTTAAGGTTTTATTAAAGATATTTGTATTTCGAATAATTATCATGTTTATTTCATCTTTTAATTTTTACATTTTTATTGCAATAAGGAACTTTAAATTTCGAATAATAAGTATAATTGTTCTTTCGATTAATTTTCATTCAAACAATTTACAATTCGAACGAATGTTTTTTGAATAATTGTTTTCTAACTATTATTTTCAAACACTGTTTAATTATTAATAATTTTTTTATTTATTTGCAAATTTTCATAATAAAAATTCCATAAATAAAAGTGAATATACATAACAACGTCATTCTGTCTGAATTTCCGGGATGAGGAACTCTTCATTATTTAGAGTTTACATCTATTTTTGTGCTAGCGGCCATATCACGTTGAAACACTAGTTCTTCTAAGATCATTGAAGTTAAACTACGCCGACTTAGATAGCTGACCACTTAGGAATACCAGGTTTTCTGAGGTTGGATACGCAGGTGATGTAATGAATAACGATTCTGAATTCTTTAGCTGAGAACCGAGATTCAATTCCAGTCGGGTTCACTTACACGCAAAATAAAAGGTATGAATCCACCTATTCTCCCGCCAGCTATGGGTTAATTATCATGAAATCGTTATCATCTTCTCTCCCCAAATTCTTACAATGTAAAAATATTTTCTAGCTTTAAATAATCTGCAAAAGATTGATAAGTTGAAGAAAACAAATCAATTGAAACGTTGTGAAAAAAACAACAAAGATGAAGGGATGAGTTTTCTTTTCTGTCATTTCAGGACTTAGGCAATAATAGTTCTCCCTAACTTCCTGTCCCTTGTAACGCTCTTAAATTTTGTCTTTTTCTTATCTCTCTTAAGCCTTGTCCCACTATCCATTTACTCAAACTCATCAAGTGAGTTATGCGTTGGTTTCCTCTGTACCTTTTGCATTTAACCTGTGCTGTGAGTATCAGATTTTCCAAGTCTTCTTTCCACATTATGCCCCCCCCATACACATTTCAGCTGTTTCTTTCTGATGTTATAAGTTTACTGTTTGTTTCCTTTTTTTTTAAACATTGCCGTTGCTCATATGTTCGGGTTCATGGAATCCCCAGCATCCTTCTGTAGAACTACATTTCTGTTACTTCAAGTCTTTTCTTCATCTCCGAGGAGATTATAAATACTGTAAAACAAGATGATTCCGTGAGTAAAATTTGCTCACATTACTGGAAATATTTTTTTTCACAGATTTTCACATTGAGCGCTGAACCTTGCTAAATCAAATTTTAGATAAAAGGCCAAAAGTTTATTCATATTTACCAAATTGGATTTTAAATTCATAGCCATACGAACGATTTTCACAGATTGCTTTGCCTGAATGAAGTAATGATAATATTTTTTTAATCAGTTGGATACTGCAAATTCATGTATGGTGCGCTAAACACTACACTTTTTCTTATATAAGCAGACACCCAAGTCTAATAATTTTCTTTGTGAAATCCAGTAGAAAATATTTAAAAAAATAGTAATTATATATATATATATATATATATATATATATATATATATATATATAATAAGCAAATATAAATGGATATAAATCTGACAGAATGAAGAAAATATCTGGAAAAAAAAAAACAAAAATCCTTAAAATGCGATTATGTTGTTTTAATATGAATGAAATGTCGACGTCTGACGTTTCGGTTTAATAACCTTCTTCAGGACAATATTCATTAAAAATACAATTAACATAATCAGTATAACACGACGAAAACAATGGACATAAAAACAAGTCTTATCCAAAACAGATAAATGAAAAATTCATTTATCTGTTTTCGTCGTGTTATACTGATTATGTTAATTGTATTTTTAATGAATATTGTCCTGAAGAAGGTTATTAAACCGAAACGTCAGACGTCGACATTTCATTCATATTAAAACAACATAATCGCATTTTACCTGCCATGAGTCCCATTTAGAGATTTGTCAAAATTAAACTCACTACGTGTTATTCCTTGTATTTACATTGAATTGCTTACATACATTGCATTTGCTGAGGTATATTTTACAACACTTAGCCTTTAATGTTTTTATTATTAGCCGTAACTAATCATAGAAGACATTTTCTGTCGTAATTTTACATTTCACGAATAGAAAAATAATGTCTATTTTGAAAAGTATTTTTTTTAATTATTTCTAATCAATATTATGTTTTGATGTTTTATACAAATATATATTTGATGTTCTAGTTTCAATAAAGTTTCAAAGGACCAGCTATTCGAAGAAAAGTTTAATATTGCATGTTGTTTTAACTCCTAAGACAACTGTCTGGGCCAAAAATGCGCATTAAAAAAATTTGGCAGTTAATGTTTTAAATTTGTATGGAGCTGGAAGGAAGTTCCACAAGCGAGAAATGAAAGAAAACAAACTGTTAGCATAGAATAAGGAAGAAAATTCTGTCAATAATTGTCCATAGCTCATTTCTTCCTAAATGAGCTATAGACAATTACTTATTTTCTTAAGTCATCACCACGTAATTTAGAGGCACTTCGTCATGGTGTAATGTCCAGTAAGCGTGACTCGCTAGATCTATTACAATTGAATAGTGACTTTCATCCTCACTTGGTCCCCCATACTATTGGCCTTGTGCCACAATCTAAGATATACTTAGAAAATCATCGCTAGGTTAGGTAAAGGCAAATGGTGAATTTTGTAGAACTGATCATGATTCAAATGACGTGAATAAATATTATGACGTAGGCAAATAGTGTTGTGACGCTTGCAAATAGTGTTGTTGGCAAATAGTGTTGTGGTAGGCAAATAGTGTTGTGACGCTGGCAAATAATGTTGTGACGTAGACAAATAGTGTTGTGACGTTAGCAAATAGTGATATAAGCAAAATGTATTTGTTTTTTTTTTAATATATAATTTAAGGATGCTGATTTTTAAACCATTAACAATGCTTCATCCCTATAGATACATCAATATCCATAAGGTTTTTCACTCTTTAATGTCACCCATTGCTCTTAGTTAAGAAAAGTTATAAAACAAAGTGTAACTTACCGAATCCAAAATGTATTCCACCAACAATTCCTTGCATTGTAGCAGACAGCCCAGCAGGGGCCAGAATATTTGCGTGACCCGTAGCTGAGGCATACATAAGACCAAAGGTTAATCCATGCAACGGCTCAATGGCCAAGACAAACCAACTTTTTGTGAGGAATGAATAACAAAGAAAGCGAATGCTGTAAGCCGCTAATGCCAGATAGAGGCACGGGATGTGTCCGATCTTTTTCAAGATCTTATTTGAAATGCACAAGATGAAAAGTTCCGAGAAGCAATTGAGGAAGAGACAAAGTCCCAGAACGGTCTGTGACGTGCCTTTGTCTTTAAGGAACCAGAACAAAAATCCTGTAATGGCACCGTATAATGTCCCAAAAATGAGAATGACGAATAAAAAGAGCAAAATCTCGAAGTTTCTCAGCACCAGTCCAAGTTTCTGGAACATCTGCGCCGACTTAATCGTTGTAGAAGCTTCGATTTTGCTTCCCCCGATGCAGGAAAGTATGATGAATGCAATGAAAAAATAAAATGATATGTGATAATCAAGCTCCTTGTGTGATTGCTCGAAAAATTCCATCAGCCCGGTGGAGAGCAGGGCGAACAGGCCAAAACCTATTGTGCCCCACATACGTTGCCGACCCCAGAAGTAATTTTGCTCTCCTAGAAGGTCGTAGGCGATAGCATCAATAAGGCTGGACGTAGGCGCCAAAAATAGATTGCAAACGAGAAGAAGAACAAAAAACGTTACAAACGTGATTCCATAGAGGTTGATATTTTTTTCACAACCAACATTAGTCTGTCGAGGGCATTCGAAGTCACAGTTAAGAACAGTTTCTTCGTCACACAACATCTGCCAGTAAGATTTTCCCTGATGAAGCAAATTCTTCAGATTGTACTCCTTGCAAATCAGATGAGGAAGGGCGATCCGCTCTTGATGTATCTCACTCATCATTGTCACCGTAGCGTTTTTGATCGCAAAATGCAAGTATGACTCCTTACTCGAGCTGACCCAAATATCTACACAGTTTCTTTCTCCAAACGGCCTTACGTCCGTCGTAAAGCAGACCCGCGAAGTATACGCACCTGGGACCGCAAATAGACAGGACGCCTTGCAATGGATCCCCGTCATATTATTCTGTCTTGACATCAAAGCATATTCGTAAAAGGTCAACGGACAATGATCTACGCGATTTAACACGATTCTGCTGGCTCCTGATTGGTTAGTCTGAAACGGTAAGCAGTCCCGGATGTACGAGTCTTGTGTATTACAATGAACGTTTGTCTTAATGGAGATGGTGTGAGGGATGTGTTTGGCTGGTACCAGTAAGAGGCACAGGTAGCTGACACCACACATGAAGGTACAGAAGAGGAGGATGAACTTGTGTTTATGAAAGCGATCGGCGACGAAACTGAAGATTGGCTGCACGAAGAAGCTGATGAAAGGCATACATCCAAAGATGATACCCACTTCTTGAGCCAGAAGACCCAACCTCTTCATGTAGATCGGTATGAAAGGGAGAAGTGTTCCCGTTGCTGCAAGAACAAAAAAGAAGTATGAGGTTAAATCTTGATGTATCATGATTGTAAATCACTTTTTTTTAAAAATAAAAACATCATGTATTCTATAACTTCGACAAAAGTCAGTAAAACATAGAATTTAGTTTCGTACGATCAAATCTCTCTGCACAGTTAAGGTTTTGTTAACACAACGTTTTGGTGTATAGACTTTTCAGTTCTCGCCAGGTGTATTCTGGGAAAATGGAAAATACTTTATTAAAAAATATAATATGTTGTGGATTCCGAGATGAAATTCGGTCTCCAATGAATGACAAACGCAAGAATTAAAGATACGAAATTAAATGTATTTACACAATAATACAATGGGTAATACTGTTAGTAAATCCAGGAACGCGCTTAGAAGCAATATATATATATATATATATATATATATATATATAGTCTCTAAGTAGGACTTCCTTAGAGTCTACGTGCTTGTAACTGTGACTTCTACAAGCGGTTACCTCACACTATTTATCTACCTCCAACTCACTCTCAATCTCTGTATTCTGACTGACTCTGGGTATTTAACACTTTGCTCGAGTCCGCTTATTTGAAAAAGGGGAGGACCCCATAATATAATAAAATAAAATAAAATATCTTGTAGCTTTTTGATTTTCTCCCAATTAAAATCAACAAAAATGTAGGTGCAGGTCAATCTGAATATATATATATATATATATATATATATATATATATATATATATATATATATATATATATATATATATGTGTGTGTGTGTGTGTGTGTGTGTGTGTGTGTTAATAAATACACATATACTTACGATTGATATGCGACTCGAATTTCGTTGGTTACCCAATTCATCGGGCACGAGATAGCACTTATTTGAAACAATTGGCGATATCTCGTGGCCGATGAAACTCGAGTCGCACACCAAACGTAGGTATATGTGAATTTATTAACAGAGACTTCTTAGCTGTGTCTAATCACATTGAGCACTATTATGTCTACACCTCTTGGCTAAATTTGATAATTATTTATTTGCTTACCAGCGTATGCACGCCACTACACGCGTATACGGTCGCTAATATCTAGTTATCTCATTTATTTAACATATATATATATATATATATATATATATATATATATATATATATATATATATATATATATAACAATGTGAGCAGGATCTACCTACCAAGTTTTCACCTAATGGATCGTCAGGTTATAACTGGCTAAAGAGGATAGGTCAAAGCGGCATATTTATAGGTAAAAAAGAACTGTAAACTAAAATTAGTATATTAAAATATACATACAGCTCTACATAACTCTATTGAGCACTTAAGTTTTATACGATATTTTTTTACACCAGTAGAGTATAGGTATTATAATATATATATATATATATATATATATATATATATATATATATATATATATATGTCATTCGCAGACAGTACTGTTTCGCTGTATCACAGCACCTCATTGAGACTAAACATCCGAATGCCTCAAGTTAAGCTCGAAATCCAACCGATTTGGTGTCAGTCGGAGCTTCTACCACTGAACTGTCTTAACTCGGCAGAGCGTATTGTTTTTACGAATGTAAACAAATACCAATCAGCCGAAGTGCTCCATTCATTTTACTGAAGAGCTTTGCATTAGCGCAGGTAGCTGTTGTTTATAGAATTAGCTTATCACTCAACAGTGCTCAATTGAAGTATATTTTCAAGAGCTAAATATATAAAGATTTATACTTTGAAATTGCTAAAAATGTAGACTTTATCTGAAATTTCCGTGATTCATTGAAAAGTATTGCGTAACGTGTAGATGACATCACATTGAAGAATACTTGTAAGTGATAAATGCTTTCTTTGTCATTAGGCTTTGAACTTATTGATGTATCTACAGAAAAACAAACAGAGAATGCATCATGGTTCTACATAATTTCCGGTCGTTTTTCGCTCTTAATAAACATGATCCTTTTGCCATATCCCCTAAACAATGATCCGACCTCCATTGCACTCAAGCTCAAAGTAGGTTAGCCATAGATTCCCTCTATCACTTTCCTGTGTGTATCAATTTTTCAAGCCTTCTTTCCTCATTATGTGCGCTAGAAATTTCAAGTATTTTTTCCTGATGTTAGGTATAAGTGTTCTTTTTCCTTTTTTACTCACAAATTTGGTTCATGATATTTTCAGTATCCTTCTGTAGAAACATATTTTTTATTCGGTATCACCCCATACAAGGTAGTAAAGCCCTTAAGACACAAGGGTTTACAGGGTGTGGAAGAATTAAGAACAGAATCATTAATAATGAGCAGGAAGCGGAAAGAGTAATCAGGAGGACAGTGGATGTAGATTGACTCTGCATTTAAATTTTGCAGATTAAAATTGGCTGGAAAGCATAGAACTGGAAGAGAGTTCCACAAGCGGTAAGTGCGAGAGAAGAAACTGCTAGCATAGAACTTACGGCTACATCTAGCAAACTCAACTGTAAATCGATGAGATCTCGACGCCAATCTAGTGCTGCGCTTAAACTAGATACTATAGCGATCCGAAAAATTACTATTTATAGAATAGACATAGCAAGGCAATCTTACGGCGGAAGGAAAGCGACTGAAGCCGAGCCGCCAGATCAGGACCAGTCATATAGCCGATTCTTCTTTGGATCTTATCAAGAAGCTCAAGGTAAATAGAAGGAGCACCGGATCATAATGTGGCAGCAATATTTTAAGCAAGGGCGAATGGTTGACTTATAGATACGTAAGATAAATTCTGGAGAGAAAAATTGTCTCGCATTACACAGTGAACCCACTTTCTAAGCAGCTGACTTAGCAATGGATTCAATTGTTAGTCCAAGTCTCATTTTAATCTGCGATGTTGTAAATTGAAAAGAGTTCCACAAGCGACAAATGTTGGAGAAGAAACTTTTGGCATAAGAGTTACATATATCAATTTTAAGTGTAAATGACGAGATTTAGCCACTCATCTAGAGATTTAGCCGCTCATCATCTTAAGCCGCGCTTAAATTCGTAACGTCCAGTTATCAAAGATGAAAGCTGATCTGGATAATTACTATGAAAATATTTATAGACATGTCCCATAAAAGCTACATTACGACGGTGGGGAAGTAACTGAAGCCGGGATGCCAGGTCAGGGTCGATAACATTTCAGATTCTTTTGATTTTTTTCAAGAACTTCTAAATGCATAATAAAAGCACCAGCCCTGATGTGAGAGCAATATTCAATGCACGAATAAATACTCGACTTATAAATGTGCAATATAGATTCTGAAGAGAAAAATACGCAGTGAACCAACTTACCTAGCAGCAGATTCAATATAATCTTCCCATTTCATGACAGCGATAAACGTTATCCCGATAAGGCGTATAATAATTCAATTATTATATGATATTATTGTATGATATTATAAAGTATGTTAGAGGTAAGGTTATTCAGTCCATAAAGATACCTCTCATATACATCATATATTTAATAAAATTAATAAAATTATTATTATTATTATTATTATTGTAAATGTTCAGCTTAACATTGTTTAACTTGATCATTTTGAGTATTTAGTGAATACAATTCTTGTATATCAAACGAAATTTAACTTCGAGAGATCAGTGTTAAACAGTGAGTTTGAGCCTCACTTTCGTACAAAGCCTAAAATGTGCGAAGGTAAGGCTCAAAAACGCTGAAGGACTAAATTGAATTTAAACATTTATTTTGCTTTACATTTCAAAACATCTAAGTCTAAATCACTGATGCATTTATTTTTTACAAATGGAAATTTCTGAGAGTTTTAAAATTCCTCAGAGTTTTTCTGCTTGATTCTAAAAGTAAGACACATTGGATTAAGTTTATACAAAACTTAATAGATTCCACTTTTTAGTGTTATGTTCCACCTTGGCACTCTAATAGTATTTACTACTGCTCTTTATTTCAGGTACAAAATTTGATTAATTTTGATCTAAAGAAACCTGTTGCAATTACTATTATTGTAAACAGTGATATTTTAGAACAACCGTATTTGGCAGCACCCGTTGGAAAGAAGGAGAGAACAAATGTAAGTTTTATTTGTGTACCTAACAATTCTAGTCATGTATAAATTGTTCCCCGTATTTTTAAATTCTGCAACATCTTTATAAGACCTTTTAGGATTGTTGCATTCAATGTAATAAAAGGCGATATGTTACACTTCTGTATTACGTGTACTCTGGCAAGGTCACTATGTTTACTGTCTTTTTATTTGTCTGTGTCTCAGGTGTGATCTGAGAGTAATTATATTTTCTATGAAATAGGTTACTCTTCTAAAAATGTGATGACTGATCAAGATGACTTTTAAAAAGAAAATAAAGTCTGGTCATTTAATCAGGACTAACTCTTTAAGATGACCAGATATGATCTTCTAGACTCCATTGGCTTTCAAATTCCAATTCTCTTTTATTTTGTACTCTGTCCGAAGCGTAATATCCATTATCGGAAATATTTTATTGTTGCTTTTTATGATGACAATATCTGATCTTGTATCCTCCATTTATCAATCTTTTTTTATGTTTAATATCCTAAAGAATTTTATTCATCCTTTTTATTATCTGCATTATTAAGATTGTCTTTTGACCGGAAGAAATTGTAATTTTAAGTTTCGTCAGAATATATGTATTATTATTATTATTATTATTATTATTACTATTATTATTATTATTATTATTATTATTATTTCTTTTGATTTCTGGTGGGTACAGTTTTCTTTCCGGGTCCCGTCCAGAGACCTAAGGTCAGAAATGGCATCATGATATTTATCACTGGGCATCAAAATACAACAACAACAACAACAACACACATATTTTACATAGATAAACCCCTTTGTACTCGTGAGAACAATTTTTTATATTTCTTTAAGGCATGGGTTACCAGGAATCCCTTCAATGTGTCTATTGAAATCTTTTCCAATCAATCCGAAGGCCACAAACAACAGGGATTGTTGATGTTCTCATGTTCACCGCATTTTTCAAATTTCGATTTCAAGGTCTTTGTATTTTGATAGCTCTTTGAAGATCTTCAAAGATACATTGCAGTCAGCAGGGACTGCCATATCAATAAGGAGGCACTTTTTTTGTTTACGGTCTCTAATAACAATGTCTGGGCTGTTAGCTTTGTTTGTTCTGTCTGTGTGTATTGTGTAGTTGTATAAAATTGTGACGGGTCATATATCCGTAATCAAGTCTGTGTGGTGTTCATATTCATTTCTTTTAGTTTCCTTTCCGGATTATATACAGTGCAGTATGTCATGTCGTATTTTATATTCAGTGGGTGCCAATACCTTGCAAATTATTATTATTATTATTATTATTATTTTCTTTGATTTCTGGCGTTTACACATTTCTTTCCGGGTCCCGCCTAGGGACCTAAGGTTAGAAATGGCGTCATGACACTTTCCACTGACAAAAAAAATTACATAGATGAAGCCCTTCGTAAAGTGTGCGCTGTACTTGTCAGAACAATATTTGTATCTCCTAGAGGCATGGACTTCCAGGAATCTCTTCAGTTAGTCTACTGCAATCTTTTCCAACCAGTCCTAGGGATCCAACTACAACAGGGATTGTTGATGTTCCCATATGCCACATTTTCGAGATTTCTATTTCAAGGTCCTTGTATTTTGACAACTTTTTGAATATCTTCAAAGATACATTGCAGTCAGCAGGGACTGCCATATCAATAAGGAGGCACCGTTTTTGTTTGTGGTCTTTAATAACAATATCCGGGCGGTTATTATTATTATTATTATTATTATTATTATTAGCCAAAATAAAGCTAAAATGAAAGTTATTTGTCGAGACATGATGGATCTTTGAAATTTTTACAGACTTTATCAGTGTAGATCATGAATTAGAAAATAAATTGATAAATGCACAAAAAGCATTTTTTCCCCCCAAAAAAGCAAAAAAAGCAAAAAAAAAAAAGCAAAAGAAAAATGCAAAAAAAAACAAAAAAAAAATGGTGACGAAGAGTGAAAAGCTTAGGTCCAATAAGAAGAATGAAAGTGTGAGAAAATTAAATAAGGAGCGGAAGTGAGAGCGAATGTTTTTTTTTAAAGAAAAAGAAGGAAAAGCAGAGAGAGGGAGTGAAAGCTATACAAAAAGCTATACAAGGAAGAAGAAACGAAAGAGATATAAACGCAGAGACATTAGACGATGAAGAAAACCAAGAAGTAAGTAAAACGAATAGAGAAATAAAAAAAGGATAAAGAAAGAAAAGAGAATGAAGGGAGGAGGAGGAGGAGGAGGAGGAGGAGAAAGAGAATATATGGTTCGAGTGTAATTATAGAAAAAAAATCAACCTAAAAAGAAAAACAAAACAAAAAGAGAAAAGAAAATGAATTATTTAAAATCTTTGAATCCAGTAAGATTGTCCGGTCAGGAAGAACGATCACTCTTAGTCCGGCTATAATGCATACTAATGACACCAACCTGCCAAGGATGATAAATTAGAACGAGGCAGAAAACCTCTCTACGCTGCCTCTTCTTCAAACACTCTTCTTTATTTTTCTCTATACAAGACCAGAATAATAGAATAAACTCTTTTCTAAGAACTTGCTTTCAAATTCCTGTGGAGTAAGAACGTTCTTTATTTACTCCTTTCATATCTAAATTAGTCGGACATTTTTTTCGACCCGGCGACAATACATTATAACTTCACGAGCAGAATTTGTTTGCTCAATCTAAGAATAAGTAATCATAAAATTGCTATATTTAAAAATAAAAACTGTGTTGTAATGTAAGGAAGCATTTAATTGTTAGATTTTGAGTGGCTTTTGCTTGCCGCATTTTTTCAGTGTGGCCAAGTTGAGTCTACAGAAATAGACACTAACATTTGACTTTCAACTTGTCGACTTGGATCAACATTGCAAAGCATTCAATCGACTTATATTGTTAATAACATGTTTGTGACATTTGAAAGTGAATAACAAAATTGACAACATGTCAGCAACTGGAAGAAAAATACTCAGGGGTTGAGAGTTTAAAATTTTTTTTTATTTATTTCAGTAAGACTTGGTATGGGTGTCATATATATATATATATATATATATATATATATATATATATATATATATATATATATTGAATAATATGGACATATTTTGTCTATTTATTTTATTTCAATTCTCTCAAATTCACGGATCAAATTCTTAATGTTGTTATTTAATTCATTAATGAAGACGCCGTAGGTTTTTCATTTCTTTTATTTTCCCAAGAACATCTTCAGACAAAAATGAATGTAATTGAGAGTGTTTTTTTTTACTTTTTTTGTAAATGTGCATGAAACTCGCTGTGTTATAAAAATGAACACGTATGAACGCCCCCCGTTATACAGTCAATTTAAAAATTAACGGTTAAGAATATTATGTATCTAAGGGAGGTAATTTAATTGATATTTATTAATTTTTAAAATACTAAACCTTCAATTAAAAAAAAAGCGAACATATGTCCAGATTATTCAAGCAAACATGCTTGAATAAAGATATGCTGTCTAAACACACACACACACACATACTATATATATATATATATATATATATATATATATATATATGTGTGTGTGTGTGTGTGTGTGTGTATTTAGAGAGAGACAGAGACAAAGACAGTGAAACGAGTGTAAGCCAACCATTACCCGCAGTTTCACCATATCTTTAGGTTTGTCTCGCATCTGCTCATGCGTGCTCATAGTTGGTACTCTGGTAGTCACGTGATCGAAGTTTGAGCCTGATCGCTCCAATTTTCTTGCATATGTTACAGTGTAAACATGGCCGCTCAGCTAGCGGTGCCGGCCAAGGAAAACAGAATGCAGGTCCTATTCCTTGGCCCATATTATTTGTGTCTCACGATGGCCTTAAAACTTATCAAACGAACGGATACAAGTAAGGCATCAAGAGCAGGACATGCTGTTAAACACTCTCCATCACACACAGACACACACACACACACACACACGCACACACACACACACACACGCACACATATATATATATATATATATATATAATTTTGTAAGATGTTAAAAAGATGAGTAAATAGTGCAGTGAATTTTAATCTTACTGCCTACCCCCAGTATAATCCTGAGTCATGTTACGATTAAAAACATGTATATTGTTTCAGATTTTATTTTCTGACATTTGTTTGAATCATAAGTATTGAATAACGGTTATATTCCGGGTGCAACAGTAAAATGGTCCAATTGTTAGATTAAGCTTTGAACCGTTGTGTCTTAGAAATGATTAAAGATATCTTACTGGATACAGCTCTAAGTTGAAAATAAAAGATCCTCTTGCTGTTTTAACCGCCTGATCCAGTTTTCCTCTCTACTGTGTTTTTCACCTTTCTCTTGATGTTTCTTGAAGATGGAAGCTATAGTAGGAATGTTGGTACCATTACTGAAGGCCTGAATGATCTTTTTCCTCTCACCATTTCTCAGTTGGGAAGATGTAGTGGGGTTGACGCGAAACGATTTTAAGCTGTTCTTTTTAGCTAAATAACTAAAAAATATTTCTGTGATTCTTACGATAAAGGGTATGAAGATGGCTAAACGACTTATCTGAAAACATGGAAAAAAGAAACTAAATTAGTTTAGTGTTTTTTTTATAGATATTAAACATTTTGTGGGATGGACAATTATCCCGTGCTGTTACATGATTTGGACAATTATGCTCTTACCCGGTATATATATATATATATATATATATATATATATATATATATATATATATATATAATTTCTCAGAGTTAACCTGTAGAAAAAGACAATATTTATAAATGCAAAAGACAATAGGAAAACTGTAATAGTTGACGACGCACATCGGACGAAACACGTCGGCAATTATTGATAATATTTGGTGGTATATATATATATATATATATATATATATATATATATATATATTGGCTCCTGAAAAATTAATTTCAGTTGAGCTCTCTAGGGAGGAGGTGTGGGTTGGTAAACAGTGACTATTTATAGCTATATAGCGAGACTCTTCGCAAAAGCGAATTGAGTCACTGTCGGTCACTGGGCGTGTTTCTAAAAATAAATACGCTAAAATCCACCTTCATCCCTACCGTGCGCCGACGGCTTAATGGTTAGAATCTCCGACTGACACCAAGCCATTCGTGTCTAGCCGCACTGATGAGCTGTGAAACAGCGAAACAGTCTGTCTGTGGATGACGGATATATATATATATATATATATATATATATATATATATAAATAAATTTTCAAGAGGATAGAATCTAGGTCGAACTCAATGTCCAGGAGAGAGTAATAATATGATATAAAAGGCTCAAACACTAATATTCCATGGTTATAATTTATCACATTGGAATCGTAATCACGATCCAATTCATCAGACCTACAAATTCAAAAAGAAATCGGAAAATATAACTCCGAGTATGAAAAATAAAATTTTAGTGAGAGTGTATGTGTGGGAAAGCTCTAGAGAGGGGTAACGAAAGAAAGAAGAACAGGTAAGTCTAACGGTGAAGGTAGGGATTAAAATTTGACAGAAAGAAGTTTTAAAGAGAGGAGTTAAATAACGGTTTAAATGAATGAGATACAGATAAATATGAATTATTTTTCTATGTATAATTCGCTACCGAATCGCTGACGTAAATTAAAATTAAAACAGACACCGGAAACGTTTGTATACATTTGTGGTGAGACTACACACACACACACACACACACACACACACACACACACACACACACACACACACATATATATATATATATATATATATAATGATAATTGCACTGTAAAAAGCCATCTCCTCAGTAATCGTCGCTTCACTATGTGCACGTATATGAATTTTCAACCTGGCCTCATTTTTCTGGGATCGTTTGCAGATATTTCCATCTTTTGAATTCCCCGGTTGAAATACATTTTGGAATGTGTGTTAAAACTCCACGAGCTGACTAACATAAAAAAAAAAAAAAAAAAACTCGTGTAGGAAATTTATGCATTGATGAATGTGATGGCAAAATTTCCTCGCCCGCTGACTGATTCCTTTTTAGCCTATTCGACATTAGATGGTTTACCAAACCTGC
Source organism: Acanthosepion pharaonis (assembly GCA_903632075.3). Classification (NCBI taxonomy): domain Eukaryota; kingdom Metazoa; phylum Mollusca; class Cephalopoda; order Sepiida; family Sepiidae; genus Acanthosepion; species Acanthosepion pharaonis. Next base: position 246,237 of record CAHIKZ030000003.1, read on the forward strand.
CGTTGAGTGAAGAGAAAGTCTACATACATTGCGCTTCAATTCCAGTGTGCTAACAAGAGGGAAAAGACCGCAACACGAACCAAGGTAGTTGTTTATGGATGTTGAAAAGAAAAACAGCCTTAAAGTTCAGGTGATTGATGTGGAAAATTGAAACAAATTTGACAAAGAGTCGTATAACCTGGAGGAAACTCATCTGGAATGGATGAAGTGGTGGAAACTGCATTGAAACGTTCACTATGAAAGCAAGACAGAATCTCGTTGCCTGCATATGAAATTAGTTTATTCTGACTTCTTTTATTCATGTTTTTATTATAAACCTATAGTCAAATGCTACAATGGGCAACTGTATATATTTGGTATACCACCAGAAAAATTAAGAGATTTAAAAGTGTTGTAAAAGGAAATGTATTATCTACTTCAGAGTTAAATTCAACTTGTACTGCACTGATTATATAGATATACTTATATATTTATATATATACATTTATCCACATGCCAAGTTTGATAATCGGAATCAAATTGAAAACGGGATGTTTTATAGCAAAGAAGAAAGCGAGACCTCTGCAGCCGTTTCAAGTTCTTAAAACCTTATTTTTAAAATCTGAAATTTAATACTGGAAATGTGCTAAGTAGATGTCTACACGCCTGAAGTTACGAGCACACTGCCTAGTTCTAAAGTTTTGTCCAGTAATTTGTATTTTTCACACATGATCTTATTTTTATGACCAGACCCCCAAAATCTCTTTTTCAATGTTTGTTTAAATTAATCAATTAAAAGCGTAAAATTTTCTCTTGTTTGTCGATAAACGACATTTTCTATCTATGTAAATGTTTCGCAAATATATTTTGATTAATGAAACAGTAGTTTATATTTTTTTTAACCCTTTTATATCTGGTGTTAAGATTTTGACCATATATATATATATATATATATATATATATGTGTGTGTGTGTGTGTGTGTGTATGTGTATGTGTGTGTGTATAAAACATATAGATATAGTTAAAATATATCTCTGTAAAAGTCGATTTTGCAATGCAATTCCCATGCCGAAACATTATACTTTAAAAAGTGCTCAGTACAGGTTAGCGCTTAATACATTTTATTGACAATTATAACAAAGAAGCTCCAATAGTGCTGAAACATTGCATTTAATAATAAAACATTCTCTCTCTCTCTCTCTCTCTCTCTCTCTCTCTCTCTCTATATATATATATATATATATATATATATATATATATATATATATAGATAGATAGATAGATATAGGAGATGTCGATCTTTATATAAACCCTATTTTCTGTGTTTGCATGATAAAAATTTATTAAATCAAAGAAGTGAATTAACAGTAAATTGTAAGCATAGTTTACCTTTTACCTTCCAATGTAGTTAAACTTTGGAATTTAATAATGCTTTCTTATATTTTAGTTGTACTGCGTTGCAATACATATGGCTTATCTTTTTATTTGCAAGATTAATTTGGATTTGATATAATTTGTATTAATCTTCTGGTAGTATTAGTAACATCTTGTACATATGCATCCACTTTAAATTTATCTCTGGCTGCTCTTAGCTGCCAATCTATCACCCATTTATAAAAAAAATATTTTTTTCTTCGCTTTGTTTAAATTTAACCTAGGTCATATTTGGTCAGTTGGTCAGAGTAAAGCCCTCAAACTATAATTCCATTTGGTTTTTTAAAGGAGGTTTATTTTTCTTTTAAATCTAAATAAATCGTTCACATGCCAGTAATATACAATTGTCTGATGAGATGCATTGATATACATTGAAACACGACTGCAATTTTGTAGTGATTTTTACATGATTTCGGTGTAATATCCTAAAAATATATATATATATATATATATATATATATATATATATATATATATATATATATATATTAAAAAATAAAAGTGGACATTGACGTCAACAGCAGGCGGTGACAGTCTGTTTCATATTTCAACAAATCTTTAGGCCATGTGTGTTGGATGTTACCCCAACTATATATATATGTTGAACGATGGTGCATTATAGGTAGCAAGGTCTGTTGTATTATCCCAACAGTTTTTCAGTGTGCGGTAACGGTTATATTTCAAATTTTCTGATTTTTAGAGGCTATAATTGTGGATCCCAATGCGGTTATTTGTGGCTGTTTGATAGAGTTTTTACGCATTATTTGTTATTAATTAGCTAATTATTGCTGTTGATTACAATTATTACATTTACTTCATGTGTACCAGAATCAAACAGACTGCCGTCGCTTGTTATTGACTTCAGTGTCCATTTTTATCTTTAGATACGCTCTATCTCTGATATTGAGCACTTTTACCCCCGAATATAGTATACCTTAAAACTATATTATGCATCTACGCGATCGACACCACTATTTACTCCTGCCTCAAAAACAAATCTAGTGTCGCTGACAAAACTAACCTGGCCGTTTGTCTCGAAAAGGACCTCCAATCGGTTGTCGACTGGGGCAAGAACTGGCTAGTTAACTTTAATGCCTGAAAAACAAAACTGCTCTCTATTACTCACTATCCCTGCCCTTCCCCTATTAGAATGTCTGACGCTCAACTTCATGAGAGCATCTCTTTGCGACTGCTCGGTCTCACATTGTCTGCTGGCCTGAGATGGAACAAATATATTGAGTCAATAGCTTCGTCCAAAAGTGGGCAATCAAAGTTGGCTCCCTGTGCCACGCCGGGAAATTTTTCTCGTCGGAGTCGATCCTTGCATGGAGTATTGCTGCCTGTAGCCCCTTCGCTTTGCCTCAGGGTTCTTAATAAAATCCAAGGACGGATATGCAATATAATTGGCCCTGATCTGGCAGCTCGTTTTGCAGCCGCTATCACACAGACGTGCCGTCGCCTCCCTCAGTCTTTTTTACAAATACTTTCACGGTAACTGCTCCGATGAGTTGTTTTCGTTGGTTCCCAGACTTCATGAATTTAAGCGTTCTACTAGGCTGGCATCTCGCTCTCACCCTTTCACTGTCGAAACTGTCAAATGTAGCCGTCTCTTCTACTCCAATATCTTTATGTCTCGCACCTCTCGCCTGTGGAACTCCCTCCCCTCTTCCTGTTTCCCTGATAGCTATAATCTCCAACTATTCATATGTAACGTCAATCGACGTCTCCAGATGCCCTGATCTATCCCCTAACAGTCTCTTCACCCTTTCCTCTATCACTCCTCTTTTCTCTCGCTCCAACTCTCTGTAACCCCTTGCGTGGTTGTGGCTTCCCGCTTAAATATATATATATATGAAATATATATATATATATATATATATATATATATACGAATTGGTGTTGAAAAATTCCCATTCATCTTCAAATAATCGTGTGTGGAGGGTAGGCGTGCTTGAATATTTAGAACATTAGTGTTCCGACGATGAGACCCGAGTTCAAATCTCACGATGGTGATTTGTCAGGATAATGACTTTTTCGTTCTAGGGAGAGTATTTCGGCGTGTAACGCCGATGGGCAGTTGACACAAGACATGACAGTGACATCCAGTAAACGAAACGATTTTTAATCCTTTTACCCCAAGCAAAGCATAAAAACAACAAATCCTCAAGTGGGTTACTGAGGGTAAAAAAAAAGGAAAGTAAACAGAGAAGACAATAAAAGAACAGGATTTAAAAAGGCAGATGATGAATATTGTCATTACAATTAAATTTATGAAGATCTTAGTTTCCAGGAAAGAGACGTCTACAAGCAAGTAATACGAAAAAAGAAACTGTTAACTTAGTATTTATGGTCACAACTAGTAATTTCAACAATGATGTAGTAAGACCTATCTGTTTTTTTAAGCACTTCACCCCAAACAAGATGGGAGTGCCACTGGTTTGCAAGGGATTACGTAGAGTGAAGGTGAGAGAAAAACTTTGTATGGGGTGGGGGTGGGGGAAATGAAGAAAGGATAAAAGATGAAATGGGTTCAAGATATAAGATGATGGCGATTGACATCACATTAAATTTTTGAATATTGTAGTTATCAGGGAAGCAAGTAAACGTAAGGGAATTCCACAGGCGGAAAGTGCGAGAAAAGAATCTGTTGGGGTAGAAGTGGCAGTCACATTTAATTATTTCAACGTTAAAAGGGTGGGACCTAAATGCTAGTTTAGTGGCACGCTTTGGGTCACCAAGAAAAAAGACCGACAGAGCTGTAGGCATGGAAATATTTGTAGAAAAGTCAGAGAGAAGCCAAATCATGCCTGTGGGAAAGTGACTGCAGTTGAGTGAGATGCCAGGTCAGGATCAATTATATTTCAGATCTTTCTATGGATTTTGTAGAGAATATGTTAATCTAGTACTGGGCTTAAATTCGTGACGTCGAGGTACCTAAAAGGGGATATCATCAAAACAATTGTCGATCTATGGTTGTTCTAACACGAAAGCATGAAAGCCTACTGGCCTTGTTCAAAGTGATGATGACGCCAGAGTATGCATTCTCTCCCAGAAACTTTAATTATTTCAACTCAGTATAGTTGTAGCACAAACCAGCAGTTAACTCTGTGTCTTTGAACAAACACAAATATGCTTATAAAGCCATCTTTAAAAGCGAAATATACTAGGATACGAACGATCACTCATATGTATGTATGTGTCTCTGTGTTATTGTATATATATATATATATATATATATATATATATATATATATATAAGACTCAAATTGTGATTTTTTTTTGCGAAGAGAGATGAAGAAACATAATTGAATCGTAGGATATATTTTATCTATTTTTTCTTTATAAATTACTATAAAATTCTCTTATATATATATATATATATATATATATATATATATATATATATATATATATATAAAATATGTAGATACTATTATAATATATATATATATATATATATATATATATATATATATATATATATATATATGTAATATTTTATGTAGAGACCATTTTAACAGTACAAAGTTGTATTGACAGAATCCCAAATATTACAAGAGAATTTTCAGTCAATTTTATAAAGAAAAAAAAAGATAAAATATAGCCTACGATTCAATTATGTTTCTTCATCTCTCTTCGCAAAAAAAGAAAAAGAAAAAAAAACACAATTTGAGTCTTCATAACATTTTAATCCCATCATTTTTTTTCATCGACACGAAACAAAACAAGATGAATAACAAGCGAACGTTGAATAAAAAATGTTTGCCTATTATCAGCGGGTTGGCCGTTTCTGACGGAGGAAATTTATTGCCGGGGTTTGCTGCTTAGTCATTTTCGATACGTTTATAATATAAAAGCAATTATGACTCTAGCAAAATAATATTTCTAGTATAAATAATTTACTTGCATTCATTTTTAAAGCGAGCTGACAGAATTTCGGACACTTTAACAAGAATATTTCAAGCATTGACGCTAATCTATTGAGAACTATATAATTTGGTGGAAAATCAAAAATTTAGGAAGGAAACCCACATCCTTACCGGCAAGAGTGATAACAGATTGAGAAACTTGTTTTCCTAAATAATTGTTTTAAGAGAATGATTTTATGAATTTCAACTGAAAGCAGCACTGGCTGCTCGGTCAATGAATGCCAAATGTTTCCTTATAGGGAAACGGCTAATGTTGCTACTACCTTTATCCTTATCATTCAGGGTAGAAATAAATATATCGCATGGTATCTCATTGTCGATTCTAGAGACAAAGAAATAATTTGCGAGAGAGCATGTTAGTTGTTCTAGAAAATATATCTACTAAAAAATGTTCCCGAAAAAACAACACCATGTATATTATGGCGTTAGTTATTCAAGGAACAAAAAAACATATCAATATCTCATCAAATATTCCAAGAACGAAAAAGAATCTCGTCAGGCTTTTCCTGGAAAAAGAAGACAAATCTCGAAGGCGATCGTAAAGAGTTCCGGTGGCAGATAAATAACTCCGACATTTCTCGGTGATGTAATGAATATGCATACACCTTGGTTCTCCCCTCACAGTAATATGATTGGCTGGTGTCAGCCATAAATACAGACTGATGTGGAGGTACAGGGACGACGCCTATTGCCTACGCCTATTGCCTATTAACTACGACGAGGACCAGTCCATTACGGTTACCTGCTAGATTGTCCTACTCGGTTACAGTAGTCCAAAACAACTTTGCTACTTCGAACAAATATATTCCCTTTCTAAGTAAATATTTACATTATTTAAAGTCGGACTAAAGTCATCATCTTTGTTTTTATTATCACGACTGAATACAAACTCAGATTCAATGGAAACAGGTTGAGCAATAACTGAGTAATATTAAAAAAAATGAGGTATCATTTCTCATGGACAGAGGAACAATAAATATTTAATTTAATCTAAATTAAATAAAGTTCAGTACGAATTGAATCGTTGGATCGATATAAGCCTGACAAAGGCCAAGTCTTGATAGGAAAAACAAAGATGAGGACATTAACCCGAATATATAAAATGTAAATAGTCATTTATCTTCATTCCAGAAATTAAGAGAAAATTTGCTTTTGTCAGATATTTTTTGATGTATGACTTGTAACCTTTGACAAACTATTTCTGTTACTTGAAATTTTATAGGACACGTTAAAATTTTATTTAATTTAAAATCCACAAATCAAGATCTAATTGACTGAATTTCCTTATCTAATATTGCAAGAATAATTTAATGCCAGCCCATCAAAAAGTAAGTCGCCATTTTTTTTTAAAATTCAATCAACCGAAGAATTTGCCAAGGGCACTTGATAAAGAAAATGAAGAAGCACATTAAAAATATTCTTATTTAAAGAAACCGTTAATTAGTTTTAGAAAATTTTCCAAACTTAACAACTGGAAAATCTTTATGAAAAATTAGAGCAAGATTCGGCCTTTGAATTTTTTAATTCTCAGAAATAGTTAGCAATATTTAATTTTCCTGTATTTGCACATTTTAATTTATGCAATTTATAATTCTAATCTCACGGTGTATGCTCATTTATTGAATATCACTTTATATGAATAATTCATAGCGCGCACACGCGTTAAATCAGTTTTTTTCTTCAGATGATAGATCAATAACTTTCATTAACCATAACTATAACATTGAATTTGATGGCTTGTCTAAAGGAGTTTCACTTTCACCGCAAGCTAATTTATCATTTCCTTGTAAATCAGTCCTTCAAATTTATGTAGCCGGTGTACACTGATGGACATTATTCTAATGCTGACTATAAAGAAGCCATTAGATTTTATTCAATACTAAATAATTAAGAGTGCAAGTTTTTATATAGAAACAACATTTTATAATAATAAAGAGCCAGGATATAGCAAAAGATAACATTTCGCGTGCAGCAGAAATACCTCTCACGATATTGAGTCACCCCCCCCATGAGGGTGTCATGTGGCACAAGGCCTTTTCAACGTGGGCATTCCGAGCCCGTGGGCTCGGCCAAAAATATGCCCATTGAACCTGTATAAACGGGTTCAGGGCCGGTTTTACCTCCCCGAAGGAGACTCCACCCTTCGGCGCAGCCTCCTTCGGGTTCCTCCCGTCCGTAGGAAGAGAGTTCAACCGAGCAGTCTGTTCAAAAGTGAACGACTGACTCACATATACCTCCAACATAATGTCAAGTCATTAATGGCAATGGTCTCTTCATCTAGTAAATTATGTTTTTTTAATTTTTTTTAAGCGTTTCACCACAAGCAAGGCGAGAAGCCACTAGGACGCAAGGGGTTACAGAAAATTTGTAGCAAGATCAGATAGGAGTGATAGAAGAAAGGATGAGGAGAAGGGTAGTGGATAGATCAAGGCAACTGGATATGTCGATTGTCATTACATTTGAATAGCTGGAGATTATAGCTTTCAGGGAAACTGGAATAGGGAAGGGAGTTCCACAGGCGAGAGGTGCGAGACATGAAGCTATTGGAGTAGAAGAGACGGCTACATTTAGGAGTTTCGGCAGTGAAAGGGTGAGAGCGGGATGCCAATCTTTACTTAATATCCTATATTTGGTACCGTTTATTTGCATTGTCTACTGTCTCATACATAAATTCGAGAATTTCTTTTGCCATTCATTTTTTTTTCTAGCATAAGGGGAGAAAGCTATGGAAGAAAGATTTTTTTTCCCATTTCTATTTAACCCATTATGAGAATTATTATATCTATGATATAATAACACCGTATTTCACGGATGGAACGGAATGACTGAAAGGAAAAGAAATAACAAAATTACTTTGTTCTCACAGAGACTTTTATACTATTAAGTCATGCACAAAAGTCCCTATGCATATTTAAACGTGTCTCACAAATAGAATAATACATCATATATCTAAACAGTTAAGCAACGCGAACGGAGACCGAAAATATAGGGTCTGACATATAATAGGAAATTCTTCTGTGTTTTTGAAGAAAAGCCATGTTTAGGGCCGGATACATCTACTATATATCCCAAGTGAGAAGATATTCCCCGAAATGGAAACGGCGAGTTTGGGGTTTTGCCAAATTGGGAACCGCTAGCTGGACATTTCTATATATGGGGGAAGATATATTTTCAAAGGGAAACGGCACCATGGACTTGTAAGTTTTAGCATTTAGCAGCTGGTTTCCGACGGATGGAAGCCTAGGCCAGACGGACAAACACGTGCTTTGACACGAATAATCTTATTGACTGAATGAATGGCTGACCACTTTCGTCACTGCATAAAGTGACGTCACTAAGCGGCCGGTATGTGACCCACGTAACTTATCATGACCAAAGGGAGATAATCACCTTTTCTATTCCTACACTTGCATCTCTTTTTATGGGATTAATTGTTTGGTTGATGACATTAGTTTTTCACTCAACATGTTCCACTTTGTATTACTAAATTAATATTAGACCATGAACCACAGTCAGTCACGATGAACGGGTGGCCCCCACCGTACCTTGAAAGAATATTGTTGCTTAAACTCACACTCGACTCTTATATACGATCCATCGCTAAAGATGCTGGCATAATAATCAGCTCCAGTAACTGCCTGACTCCTCATGTTATCCGCTATTTTTATAATTTTATACATCAGGCAGAAAATGGAGTACAGTCGCCATATTTTGGTAGGAGCTGCACAGAATTATCTTTTCAGTCTTGATAGAGTTCAAAATAATCTCTGAGTCCTTGTTGGTTAATTATTTTTCACGTTCCAACATCTCTCTCACAGGCAGGATGTAGCCAGTCTCTTACTGCTTTATCGCTATTTCCATGGAAAGTGCTCGGACGAATTTCATTCCTTCGTTCTGCCAGGTCTAATCTCCACGGTTAGAACCTGCCATGCCATTTACGTAGTAGCAAAAAATCAAAACAACAATCCCTCCGTATTCCATTGGCAAAAAGCTTTTTCTCTCGGATCACTGCTCTGTGGAACAGACTCCAATGAGTCTGATTCCCTGATCACGACAATCTAAACCTGTTCAAGTCTAGACTTAACTATTATCGTCCCTTCCTATACATATAAACTACAACTCTACCTCAAGTGGCTCCCGGGTCTTGTATAGGGTCAACCTTACTGAAAAAAAAGACATCAGTGGCAATGGTTTCTTCATCTGTGTGAGAGGTATTTCGGTCGCATCCGGTATAATCAAACCGGAAAGACTAAGAAAGAAAGGAGACACATTTTGTTGTTCTTGGAAAGGATTATCTGTTATCGAGTTCAAAGAAATTCAATAAATGAATGAATTTATTAAAACCACCACCTATTTCTATATATATATATATATATATATATATATATATATATATATATATATATATATATATATATATATACAGGTAAAATGAGAACCAATGGAATATAATTCCACTGTACGTAACATTTAATTTAAAAGAGGGTTTAATATAGCGTAGAGCTAAATATTATTACCTCCCACCTCTTACGTCTTAGGAAAGTTGAACGTCAGACTTCGATACATCTTAAGAATTAATGTAACAACCTGTTATTAATCTTACATTCGCCAGTAGTTTAACATCGCCTGAGGAGACACATTTGTAATTTCGAAAAATAACTGGCATTATGTAGCGATTTTTTATATATATATATATATATATATATATATATATATATATATATATATATATATATATTTTTATATATTCTTTTTATAGATACAAATATTTAAGTAAATCCTCTGTTTTTTCTTTTTAATAATAAACAGTATTAAACAACATTTACCGGCCTGAATGTCCGAGAAATTTTCATAGAAAATTTTCGTCCTCCGACAGGAAACGAACCTGTATCCTATATGGAACCGTTATATAGCCAGACATGTGTTAACCATTTCGGGTACAGAGGAGCGTTCGGTTAGCAAGGCCGATTTTACTGTCATTAAACTTTAATCTCTGTGACCGAAACGGTTAAGGCACGTCAGGCTATATGACGGTTCCGTATAGGATACAGGTTCGATTCCTGTCGGAGGACGAAAATTTTCTATGAAAATTTCTCGGACATTTAGGCCGGTAAATGTTGTTTAATACGGTTTATCATAAAAACAGGGCATTTACTTAAATATTTGTATCTATAAAAAGAATGTATAAACATAAAAAATGTCTTAAAATAATTGTCGGACTATTTCCATAAATGGCACACATCTCTTTTTGATGTTAGTAGAACATTGCTTCCTTTCTGGAAACAGACAAGTATCAAATGTCGCATTTTCCCCCGAAAAAATATTGAAATTCTTAATCCACACACGAATCATATAAAAGAACGTGTTGAAATGTCACTTTTTAGAAAATGATATATATATATATATATATATATATATATATATATATATATATATATATATTATTTACATTATTCGGACTGTTATCCTCAACTTATTGTCTTATTCACAACGCTCCGGCCTTCTTCAGGTGATTGAAGGCCGGGGCGTACAACACCCGAAACGTTGTGAATATGGCAATGAAGATAAAACTAACAGTCCGAATAATTTAAATAATGCAAGTAATAATAATACCTAATCTCAGATATATATATATATATATATATATATATATATATATATATATATATATATATATATGGCATGTCTGATTGAATAAATTACAGACATTATGTCTGTTAATTTTTAATAAGATCCGTTCATACTCACGAATAACCTTCCGTGTATTGATATTAAAGCATGAGTGAAATATGCTATAGCTCTTTAAATTTCTTTTATTTTCATTTTCAAAGTACTTTCGATCTTCTTCCAAGACCATCTTCAGGGTTGCAAGTAGTCTGGTTACAATATAGTAGTTTGATATATTTAGTGTCCAGATGTGGTATTTCTTTCTATTGTGTTGTGTATCTCTTGCTTCTGTTTGTCGAGTGTTATTAAGTTAACATTATTTACTTCAATCTGCCTTTTCACAAGGCTACGTTTAAATTGCCAGGTGATAATTTTCTGGTGGCTTGCTGGATTATGCAATTTAAAATTTGTGTATTTAGGAAGCAAATTCTCTTTTAGGCATGTCTGACTGGATAAATTATATATATATATATATATATATATATATATATATATATATATATATATGAGAAATGTCTATCATGCATAAATGAAAACCACGTGCCCAAACTCCACCTATCAAAACGCTATGCACGCATCCATGTATATGCAAATATTATGTGTCATAATTGTATGACATTAATGACAATAATTGACCCCTGTTAAGATATAATTGAATAGAGTCAATAGAGTTGGTCCAATGGTTTTTTTGAATAAGCAGCCATTTAAACTAATTTGGAGATGCATGTTTTGCATGAAGGCATTTGCAAGAAACAGTCAAAGAATTATGTTGTATTATTAGATGCAAGAATTTCCATCAAAAACACAGTTTTCAATTGTGTCTTCAGTTATCAGAAATAAGGACTGATGACATTAATCACTGAAAGTAGCAACTACGACTGGCCACAGAAGTCTTAACATAAAGGCGAGACGCAGTCTGTTTGCTTGTCTTGTTTTAAATAAATTTAATCAAACTTCATATAAACGACACTGATCAATATTCCTTCAATTAACTAATTGATCTCTATAGAGGAAAGACATAAAAACAAACACGATTAGATTTGTCTTTATTTTGGAAGGAAGTATAATCTACAAGGCTCAAGAAGATTTATAGGAATGGTTTGGTGTTATGGCAGAATCAAGCCGACAGAAAACAAAAGCTAAGAATGGCAGAAGAAGAATACGAACAAAAAGCAAGATAATACACCCGTTCCTTTTGCTTTATTCGTAAGCATCTTAAACATTTTTTATGAAAGTTTTGATGAATTAATTTCAGAAAACACAAGTAGGAAGCAAAGAAGATGATTGTGATAATGTTTCTTTAATTAAATTGTACACGTCTCGCTTCTTTTATAAGCCGAAAAGAAAAGAATGATTTGGTTAGAGCAATATTCATTTCCTTTCGTTGCTAATTAATTAAACACACGTACATCTTTCTGTTTACATTGTAGAAGAGTCATTTGTTAGAGTTTAACTTTTCCGCATGAATTAAACCAAACTGTGGTGAAAGTTTTAAATAACAAAGTTATAATGGCATTGCGTACATTTATGATGAGGCTTCAGTTTGGACATGAAAATATTAATAGAGGTTGTTATTGTTTTTTTTTTGTTTTTTTTTTAAGCGTTTCACCCCAAACAAGGCGGGAAGCCACTAACACACAAGAAGTTACAGAGAGTTGAACCTAGAGCAAAGAGGAGTGATAGCGGAAAGGATGAAGAGAAGGATAGGGGATAGATCAGGGCATCTGGAGTTGTCGATTGACATTACATTTGAATAGTTGAAGATTATAGCTATTAGGGAAACAAAAAAATGGGAGGGAGTTCCCCGGCCAGAGATGCGAGACATGAAGCTACTGGAGTAAAAGAGACGGTTATATTTAACAGCTTCAACATTGAAAGGGTGAGAGCGAGATGCCAGCCTAGTAGAACGCTTAAATTCATGAAGTTTGGGAACCAGCGAAAGCAGCTCCTCGGAGCAGTTGTCATGATTATTATTGAATAAATACAAAAGTTAGTGGATACTTGGAAATTACTGAGATCTATGCAAAGGTAACCGGTGTTTCTATGTGTGGTCGGAATACGTCTCCTTTCCATTTAGCTCGAGCTTAACGGCTTTGTTTAGCATCCAGTCTAGGAGAGGGGCTTTACAATTCCAAATGAGTTGGACGTGTGGCTATCAATTCCACCAGGTTATAACTTGCTTGCTCCAATGAATAGCATGGTGGAGTTTTGACTCTAGGAGGATTAGGTTTAATATAAATGCATGTACAGTTTGAAGCGTTAAATGAAATTTAATCAACTTTTAATACATTGTCAACCAGATCCATTCCTGTTTTGGTCATCTTTGAGCCAATCGTTGTTCTAAAAAAAAAAAACATTTCTCTAAGCAGATATATTCATTTTATGTTAATTTACTTTTATGAAATTCTGATAATTTCACTTCGCTGTCCGAAACATCGTGAAGCTAAAAAGAAATTACCACTAATTTATATGAGAGAAAGATTTGGGCGTTTCCAGATATTCAAAGTAATCTTTTCTTTTATCTTCCTGCATCGATTTCGAAGTTTGCTGAAGTATGGCGGAAGCGAAAGTTTTTTAAAACTTGACCCAAAATCATGACTGTTTAGCCGCATGCATTTTTCTAACGTGCAGATCTTTATACGAACCCAGGAAAAATAAAATTTAACTAAATACACGCCATTTTTAAAAATTGGAAACACGTTGTAGCGAACATTTCACGCTAGATTATTTCTGTTGTCTGGAAAATTTTCCAAAATTTTCCTATACGAATTAATAATAATTGCTTATTCAATTTATCGCCTTAGGAAACATTTTCATAGAGACGTTCTCCCTTCAGATAATGAGGAAAACGTGTTTTTTTTTCTATAAAAACACGAGGACGGCACAGAATTATATAACTGAACAATCCATTGTTAATGCCTTGCTTTTGCTGACAAGCCAGTCATTACAATCAAATGACTTTATTCATAAGACTTATTGTTGTAGCATACCTAGGATAATAATGGGTATGTCCCCATTCACATAAAAACAGTAGTAAATACTGTATGTTGGCCTGTAGTTGGACATTCGTTTCCAGCTGTGCTGGTCAAATTCTTCAAACTCTTTGGCTCCGGGCGGAGAGGATCCCCAGACGAGTCTATGTCGAAGGGCAGCGTCTTGTCTCGAGAAACTGCTACCCGACCCCGTTTTATACGGGGTCTACGGGGAATATTTGACCGAGCCTAAGGGATCGGATACGCCACATTAAATTCAGCCTTGTGTCACATCTGACTACGTGGGTCGGTTGGTAGATATCGTGCAGTAGGAGATTCATTGTGGAATTCACCTGAGTCACTTCTAACAGTTGACTAATTCTACGCTCTGCTGGCGAATCTTATATGTGTTATTCTTGTCCTAAGTATCATCGTTTATTACCAAACTTCGTGTGATTATTCTGTTCAGTAACCTTCCCTAGGTTAGACCATTTCGGCGACGCGGATGAGATAAAATTACAACACTTATGTTTTTTGTCACACGTTCTTCAGTTTTTCTTCTTTTCAGGATATTAATTATAATGAAAGATCCTTGAAAATATTTTCAAGAAATCTACGAATAAGATATTTAAAAAGATCTCAGCCGTAATCACCCGCATGCGCCCATATGATAAAAAAGATACGACAATCGTGCCAAAGACAAAAAAATACGAATATATTTTTCCTTTTTTTTCAATATTTTATGAAATTGTAGATGCGGCACTGGGGAAAGCGAAATGACTCCAAGTAGTTAGGCACTGAATGATTTTAAAAGTTGGATTGGAGAGTACAGTAAAGTATATATCATAAAACTGTCAGAGAAACTTGAATAGGTTCATTCAGAAGCCACTTTAATGCGGGCATGTTCACATTGTCGTAAATATACTCACAGAACTCGTAAATGTTAAAACGAATGAAATCAAAAAGAAGTAATAATAATAAAATTTCAAAAAAGCTTTAAGAAAAAAGAAATAAAAAACAGACTATTTTTAAGACTCAGCTAAATGAGAACTTGAAGTAAGTAAGATCAAGTAAAGTATTACGTTGCTCAAAGATTTCTTTGTGCTTGCAATTATGTAGTAGTAGGAGCGTTTAGTTTTATCCCTATTCAAAAAAAAGAAAAGAAAAAAAAGATCGCTTTTGATTGCATTCTAAATAGTGATAGCAACATTGGTTTTCAAAAATGTCTAATTAAACATATTTTGCTATCTGGTGATTAAACTGAAAAGGAAGAACAAAAAAAATCAGCATTTTAGCCTTTTTTTAAAAAATCTAACAATTGTAAAAATGGGACTCAAAGATCAAAAAAAAATGTTTAATTTATGGAAAAGGTACTGTAAATAATGTAATATATAATGTAAATGTTTTTCTAAAACTGGATATTTCTGAACGAAAAGATTTTCAAAACACAAATCATTTGTTCCAGTATGTCTGTCGTTATGATGTATAGCTTTCACATAAACACACACAATTTACTAAAATTTTCCGTGGACACAATGTTGTTATTTGCTGTGGTATCCTCCCTCTAAAGAGTCTATTCCGTCTAGTATAAGATTAGTAGGAGAGAAGGCCTTGAGGGAAGAGTCTAATAGATTGTTCTACCGAGGCTGTAACTTTTCGCAGCTGCTGTCGAACTCCCTGCCTTTGGGCAACGAGGAACACGGACGAGACTCTGCCATTCGGCATAGCCTCGTCCGGGGAGGTAGACAGACCTGAACCCGTTTATGCGGGTTCTACGGGGATTTTTTGGCCGAGTCTACGGGCTCGGATAACGCACATTAAACTCGGCCTTATGCTGCATATACCCTTGTCGGGCGGGGGCTGCTAAATATTAACAGTCGAATAAATTGAACGCTGGGTCAACCGACACACACTCACTAGTCGTGTAATACTCTTCTGTTGTACTTATATGATATATCTGTAATACTTGTTTTGTTATTTCTTTAACCATTTACTTGGGCACAACACAATTCTATCGCTATTTCCATGGAAAACGATCAGAGGGGCTGTACTGCTTAGTTCCACCAATTCAGATCCTTTCAAGTAAGATCCGCCATGCAGCGTCCACGAACGCTAGTTAAAATCATACCCTCTGTATTCCAGTTGTAAGGAGGAAGTTTCACTCTGATTTATCCAAAGAAATGTTGCTTTGTAGAACAGACTCCAGCATGTATGCTCTCTTGAACACCACAATATTAACCACTTCAAGTCAAAGATCAGTCGCTATCTATCTTTCTCACCTTCATAATCCTTACTTCCTATTTCCTATTAAAATCATATTACATACCCATTCAGTTACTTCACTAGCATGTATTGGGTGGTCAGTTAATATATATATATATATATATATATATATATATTTATTTATTTATTGTATACATGTATATATATATATTGTTTGGCTCTCTGTGCCGCGCCAGGAAATTTTCTACCCGGAATCGATACTTCAAATATACAAATCAACCATTCGCCCTTGCATGGAGTATGGCTGCCATATATGGTCTAGAGCACCTTCTGTTTACCTCGGAGTTCTTGACAAGATCCAGAGACGGATATGTAATATAATTGGCCCTGATCTGGCATCTCGTCTCACAGATGCACCGTCGCCTATCTCTGTCTTTTCTACAAATACTTTCATGGTAATTGCTCCGATGAGCTGCTTTCACTGGTTCCCAGACTCCATGAATTCAAGCGCCCTACGAGGCTGGCATCCCGGTCCCACCCTTACACTGTAGAAACTTTTAAATGTAGCCGTCTCTTCTACTCCAATAGGTTCATACCTCGCACCTCTCGCCTGTGGAACACCCTTCCCAATTACTGTTTTCCTGAAAGCTATAATCTCCAACTATTCAAATGTAATGTCAATCGACATCTCCAGTTACCTTGATCTATCCACTATCTCTCTCCTCATCCTTTCTTCTATCACTCCTATCTGCTTTTGCTCCAAATCTTCTGCAACCCCTGCATCCTAGTGGCTTCACGTCTTGCTCGGGCGTAATGCTAATATATATATATATATATATATATATATATATATATATATATATATATATATATATATATATAGTACATATATATATATATATATATAGAGAGAGTGTATTATATACATATCGTATACAATATATATATAAAGACATACAATATATATATATATATATACATATAAATATAGACATATAAATATATGTATATTTTTATACATTTACATATTCATATATCACATATACATATTCATATATATATATATATATATATATATATATATATATATATATATATATATATATATATCTTGCCAATTTGCAAAGACAGCAGATTTAATGCTGTTTAATGCTGTTTCGTAATGCTTTTTAATGCTGTTTCTGAAGAGATATCTGCTTGGGAAATTAATAAAGAAAGGATTAAAAGAAAGAAAAAAACAATTTTATGTTTGCTCATATTTAGGTAAGTGGTTTGAATGCCCCACCCCCCGCCGCTCTTCAACTTTTCTGCACTCTCTCGTAAGTCGTGGCAACAAAACATTTGATTAATCCGAAAGAAGCTCGTTGATAACGTTAACATTTTCTTTGTAGCAAATAAACGTTATTTATCAGTTTGAAAATATTTAGTGTCTTCGGCAATCGAGCAAGGCTTTATATTCAATTAGAACTTCATAGACTCGGCCGTAAATTCGAACTCGCCTTGGCGATACCATTTTTAGCGCCTCAGTTAAATTACTGTTAATTCAGAAAACTGATAATTTTTTCAGCACTTTAACTTTTTCTCCGCCGATAATCAACCCTAGTAGTCACAAACGTCACAAAGAACTTTTTGAACTGCAAGGTAAGATTGATTTATTGGCAAACTAGTTAAGAAGAATCCAGGACTGTAAGAAAAGGATGCCTTTTCTCACCGGACTTAATCAACATTTACAGTGAAGCAATCCCGAGAGAATTTTACATAAGATAAAATTTATGTTCTATGAAGTCTTTTAGGACAGCATCTTGCCTGTTGTCTGTCGGTGTCCTAGATCAAATTAACACCGTCGACTTCTAATACTAATAGTGGATATTACCCATGCCACTTTTGTGTACGGGTAAGTTAGAATGCTGTTACTTCTAATATCGTGTAGTGCAACTACAATATATTATATTGTATAGTAACAACCACAAGGAGAAGCTCATAAAACATCATTTCACTCATTATTTTACTTTTATAGTTGGTTAGAAGCGAGAGGGGAGATGGGATATTACTACGTGCAGTATCATTTTTTTTTTTTGTTCCGGGCGTAAGCGATCAAGACTTTCTCAAGTTTCATCTTCTTCATTACATTTCTTTGAATTTCCATGACTTCTGAAGAAAAGAATTAGTTTTGCATTATCAAACGTTTTGATACCGTGTCTTCTTTCTCCTAGGCTGGTTGCCAGACAAGTCTAGTAAACCCAGTCGGTAGTGCTAATCTACACTTACCTGGGAAAAGAAGGGAGTGATAGATCCATGCTTTTATAAAAAAAAGGCATTTGTGTGCGAGGGAACACAACAGACGAGGCATGAATTCGAACACAGTTCGCCCAATCTAAATTTCCGTGTCCATAAACGTTAAACTACCGTTAAATTCAATCGTCCTAGGTAAGACGATAAACTACGTCCAGCAGCAAGGCCTCTGATCAGGCGGTTTTGAAGAACGTGGAACCACCTCTTAATTGCTGGTGTTCCTAGGTCCACCCTGACCCGGGGTGGTAGCACTTCTTAGCTATGGAC
>CAHIKZ030000003.1:270000-312500 GCA_903632075.3 Acanthosepion pharaonis
AAATCTCTGGCTCTCGAACCGAGTATTGGGTGAATCTTAGAATTAAATTCTGAAAATTGAAATTAATTTTCTTCAAATATTGTTTTTTTAAATAATTTTAGCAAGGAAATTTATCAGATTTGTTACAGAAGAAGCAATGAATAAATTCCAGTGAAATAATTCCATCTGGTTCAAAATAGGGATAAAACTTTGTACAATATTCCTTGTCAGATGAGATCTTCTGTTTGATTCGTTCATTTTCGAATCCACTTCAAAATTACTGAGAATTGAATCTTGTCTTTTTGGCTTGAAGTGTAACTAATTAAATTTGTCTCACGATCAATGTACATGAAAAATATAACTAATCTCGCTCGGGGACAAACTGGAAAGCTTTTCTAGAGAGAAAGAATATTTTGAAGAAGCTATAGTTTTTTTTCTATCAATATGACAGTATGTCATGATAGAGGTGAGAATTCGAACAAGGGCAGATAACTTAGATCGAACAGATTACCAGAAGATAAATACACACACTCTTTTCGCTGTCATCGTTTTGTGCCAGGAAAAAAACAGCCTAGAAAAATATTAAAGTGAGCGTGCAAGGAATGACAGATTAAGAGAATAAATATGTGATTGAAAACGATCGAGATTAGAATTCGCAATTTTTTAGTCGATGTTATATTCTTTATCTCTTTCCTAGCATACAAGGCTTGCGGTCATATGTTGTTGAAACAACGGTTCCCCTGCCATCAACGAAGTTAAGCAACGTTGAACCTGGTCAGTACTAAGATGGGTGAGCGTTTGGAAATGCCAGGTAAGTTTGGATGTGCGGATGGTGTAATGAATAACGGCTGAGAATTGGAAATCGGACAGCCGAGTTCGGATTCCAGTTAGCCTCTTTATATTCACTTAGGTTCATTTTAGCATTGGGAAAAAGTATGAATCCACCTCCTCTCCTCCAACTATAGGTTAAATAGTAGGACTCGTATTAATAAATTATTATTATCAATATTACCATACAAAATATTTCTGGCTTTAAATAACCTGATAAATGTTGATAAACCGTAAAAAAAAACCAGATCAAATAATCAATCATGACACACAGAGGCAGTAAAAATATTTTCTCATCAAAATTGTAAACAAGCCAATTTATTTCGATTCAGTAAATGTTGTTTACATTTTGGGAACATCTTGCGCAAATGGTGATAACGTATCTTATAGTCAGAAAGATGTCAACAATAACGAAATAAAATGTTTTGATGCACGTAACACATTGACTGTGTTCTTTTTACGCCGACTACAAGTTATTTCATGTTTAGTATTGTGTGATACATTTTCATCTGTGTGCGCAGAAGAAGAACGTGTTTATTTGCAGTGATCCTTTTAGTCTGAAGACAATGTTAAAACCTCAGCTGATACTATAAATCAACCCAGAAAACTTTTTATATTACCTGAGTTAGTAATTATAAGGTTAGCATTTGGAGTCATTTCATAATTGACCTCCGGTAGGATGCTGATATTTATATATCCAGAAACTTAAAAAAAAAAAAGACCACACCCGCATTGCAAACATATGCTCCATAACAACATAATATATCTGACCGTAGTTTCGATTAAGAGAGAAAATGATTCACGAACAATAATATACTTGAGATGCGCTAATCTAAGAATTCTTGACAATAAACCTAAGACAAGGATCAGACATAATATCACCGCTCATCGCAAAAACAATAATAGAACAATTCTGTATTGGGTTCAATAGAGAAAAAATACAGATATCTATTCGGTACGATATTTCTACAGCAACGACACATATGACACTCCAACCATCTGAATCGGTTAGGGGACCCTTGATCCTGAAATATATAATTTATGATCATATTAGGTCAATGGAGAAAACTATGAAGCTTTCTTCGCCAAGAGTTTACTATATTTGTTCATATTAAAAAGAATTACATCAAAAAATATTAGTCTAATTCTAGGAGGTAAGAGATTAAATTTAGAACTTAATATAATAGGTGTATCACGTGAATGCGCGGAACGCTTTATTTGAAAATAAAATGTGACATATCAAAAAACAAAAAAAATCTTTAATAAATAATGGCTAACGATAGAGGAAAGTAGTTAGACATTGTAAAATATGCTTTCAAATATGTACCTGAAATCAAGAATTTATAATCCCGATCATAAATACTTCACACATAATAGGATGATATTAATACCAAAGTTGTGTTCATATATCTACAGGCTTACAATTATTTGGGAGGTATTTCTAGGAACAATTTCTGCCACATCCAATATATATATATATATATATATATATATATATATATATATATGTGTGTGTCTGTGTGTTTGTGTGTATGTATGTATGTATGTGTGTGTGTGTGTATTTGTAGACTACAGGAAAACAATTAATCTTCAAACTAAATCCTTATTATCGATTGAATTTTATATAAATGTTTCACTATATAATCATCTTATAAAGATTATAAAAGCACACACACACACACACACACACACACACACATATATATATATATATATATGATTAGAAAGAGATAGAAAAGCACTATCCTATCGTTCTATGCCATTCTAACGAATATTTGAATAAAAACCAGACAGACACACACACACACACACACACACATATATATATATATATATATATATATATATATATATATATATATATTAATTCAAACGAAATATGGTCCACATATGCTTCTTATAATATATAAGTCTAAAAGTCCTGTTAACGAAATTTGAGGAATATAATATAACAAAATGGTCATATATATATATATATATATATATATATATATATATATATATATATATATATATATATATATATATTTATGTGTGTTTGTATATATTTATATATATAAATAGATTACTGTATATAATTTTATTATATGTATGATTATATCATTTTTAATAAATGTATATGATATATATTAGCGGGCTCCCTGTGGAAACTAGTTTCCACAGGTTGTCTTGTAATCTACAACATCATTCCCCGGAAGAGTGAGTCCCACTTCTTTCCTTGTTGTTTTCATCGTTGAAAAAGGACACAGGCGTGTCCAAAGATTCCAACTTTAAAATCTTTCCATTCTTGTTCCATTTAGTCAAAAGTCTCATAAATACATAATATATATATATATATATATATATATATATATATATATATAAAGAAAGAACAGTAAGATATATAATCCGGTGTTCTTATAGATATTTTTATTTTTACAAAATAGTGCTCAATGTAAATTTACAGAGCATTAATATTATAAATTAATTGATTTAAATTATTGTTTTTCGCTACACAGTTCTAACCATGTTTCAAAAATGGAAGCTGAAAGCTCCGAGTTTAATTTTGTAATTAAATTAAAGACATTAGTTCCATTCCATCCTCAAGCGAATTTTGGAGTAACTTTTAAAATTACTGGGTTTTAAAGGCACAGCTAAAATCACAATTCACGTTTCCAAGGATACAGAGAAATCCAATTCAACCAGACAAGGAGTGTTTGCATGTTCATTATCGCTGTATTTTGATGTATCAGTTATTAGTTACGTTTTGGTAGAGGTAGGGATGTATTTTTCAATGAAATCTGACATCCGCTATATATATATATATATATATATATATGAAAAAATAGAGTCTTAAGGTGTGTTATATTTATGGGATAAATTGCTCAATATCAGAAATAGAGCGTGGGTAAATACAAAAGTGAACATTGATGTCAACACTTAAAGGTGACAGTCTCTTTCAGACCTGACGATTGTGTCTAGCATGAAACAGACTGTCGCCTCTATGTGTTGACTTCAGTGTTCACTTTTTTTTTTACACACGCTCTATTTCTGATATTGAACAATTTATCCCATAAATATAGTACACCTTAAGACTCTGTTTCTTCATATATATATATATATATATATATATATATATATATATATAAAATAAAAATTAATGGATATTAATTAAATACATAACAACAACATGCTGAATAATTGCGTTACTTAGTGTCCTTTTTAGAAGATTTTAGAATATTTTAGAGCCTTGATCAATTCAAAACTTGAAAGCTCAAAGTTATTTAAATTCCTCCCACGTCAATTCTGTGTATATAGGCAGGTTACTAAGTAAGATTTCTGCGCTTGCCTTTCTGCAGTTTCTCAAGAAAGGATTTACTCTTATATATATATATCTGTACATGCACACATATGCGAGAAGAGAGAATTAGAAAGAGGGAGAGAGAGAGAGAGAGAGTAGAGCGAGAGAGAGAGAAGGACAGGGACATGGAAAGATAAGAAGAGAGAATTAGTTAATAGATACTGTGATATATATATATTTGCATATAATCGCATACATAAACAAAATGTAATAAAATGTCTATATCTATGGATTGTTAAAAACACGTATCTCTATGCATTGTGGCCCACGTATCCTTGGGTTTCTGTAATTGATATTTATCGGCTGGTTGAGTTGAAAGTGTGATGTGCATATAATTCAATTGTAAATGAAATAGCATTCATTCACGCATCAATTACATTGAATTTCCATCAGAATTTCGAGCGTATTTTTTCAATGCTTCCCTTTCACACATTGGCACTCGGCAGTCAAACTTAGTCAAGCAGTTATTCACTTCACTGGCTTTGTCGGAATTTTTCAATTTATTTTCGACTTTTTACGTTCATCCTTCTATAGATGCCACTTCAAACTGTTTTCTGGAAACTTGAAAACCCAGAGGACAAGAAAAATTAATGAAATTTCAAATAGAAAGTTTTATTTGTTACATGTTGGATATTTTTGTTCTGTTTTTCTCGTTTTATTTTTAAGTTTCCCGTGTTTTTTTCGCTGATATTCATTGTTATCTTGTAATTGTTTCGATGTGCTTTCCTATTTGGTAACTAGACTTTACAAATTTTAGTGTAGTACTATATTGGCAGTTAGATCTCAGCATTTTACATTTGAAATTGCTAGATGTAACCATAAGTTCTATGATAATAGTTTTTTTCTCTCTCCTTGATTGCTTATGGAGCTCCCGTCCATTTTTTTTTTAATTTTCAATCAACCTTGGAGAAAAAAAATTAAATGCAACGTTAATCATTACCTTCTGCGCTCTGAATTCCTTTTCTGACATTGTTCTCTTTTTTTTTATATTGTTTTCCTTTTATTTTCATATTTTTTCACACTCAATAACCCCTTTCATCTTAGTGGTTTTATTGCCTTGTTTAGAGTCAAATTATTTATTAAATTTTGGGGTCATTCTTTTACGACGTATGACAATTTTCCCTTATCATTTTCCTTTCTGTTCTTTCCTTCTTTTCCTTCGTTCATTCGCCAGTTCTTTTTTTTTAATCTGTCCGTTCTATTTTCCTTCTTTCTTTCTTTTCATCAGTTCGTTATTTTCTTTCTTTCTTTTCACCCTAAACAAGGAGATAATGTTACTAAGACGGAAGGAGGCAACTGGGAGTAAAATAGACTGAAAAGACTAGAAGGACCTGGAATCACAATCCAAAACAGCAAACAGGGGATGAACCTCTACTCCTGTTCAAAAGACCAGCGAGGGGTGTGATTCAGATACATGGAAACCTACCAAATTTTGTCTGTAAAACACTCGCTGATAATAACAAAAACAAAATCCTCATCCACATATAAAACAGGTTAAAAATAATAACACTATTAATAAAAAAGAAAAAAAAAGCCAACACTCAGTAACATCAACTATGAACAAGGCAACAATATGCTGAATGTGTTTGGAAAATATAACATTCCTATAACTCTAGATACATACATAAAGCAATCCATGCATTCAGTTAATAGTAAAAAATAAAACCATCCTTGATAATGGCTAAAAGAATAGCCGAAAGCACTCGGACATAAAGAACATTCGGATAATTTCTACATAGTTTATGTCGACAAAAAAAATGAATTTTGAATATTTACGCTTTTAATGCAGATATTTACAAGCAACATCTCAATGAAATTGTAGAGAATCTTTAAGGGTTTCTTGTGTAAGAAAGAGAGAGTGTTCCTAACAAGCACAATATATTTTACGAAATGCTTTAAATCCGAAATATTTTTATTTTAATTTAAAACAGAGCATCTACTTGAATATGGGTATTCTGCAAAATTAACGTTTAAATAAATAAAAGACATATATATATATATATATATATATATATATATATATATATATATATATATATATATATATATATATATATATGCATGTTTCATTAAAAATGACAGACGAGGTACTACGGTTAAGCTTTTATTTAATTTTTCTTGTCTTCTAACAAGAGCTTTCTTTTATGGACAAAGGATGTGTAAGAATTGTCCAAATGTTTCCGAGCGCTTTCGGCTATACCTTTAGCCATTATCAAGGATGATTCGATTTTTCAGCTTAATTGAGTGTGTGCGTTCTGTGTATGTCTTAGTGTGTGGTAGGGATGTTTTTAATTTCCTAATACGGTTAGCTTTATTGTGGCTTTGTTCGTAGTTAATATTGTTAAGAGTTGCCTTTTTCTTTTTTATTATTAAAGCTTCCATTATTTTTAGTCTTTTTTTTTCAGATGGATGCAGTTAATATATTTGTGTTTTCTACTAGTATGTTCCTAATGGAGTCGGGTAAATTTATGTGTGTGTTTAAATGGGTTCTAATGGAACTGTGATCAGATAGGTGTAACGTAAGACGTCTGGATAAGCATGTGGTTGTGTAACCGATGTAATTATTTATGTGTCCGGTTTGATCAGGAACACAGTTCCTTAAAGGGCATTTGAACTCATAGATAATGTTCGTTCTTTGTAATTTTGACTTAATTGGTGTGTTGTTATTATTTTTGAGGATAAGGTTGTCTGTCTTAAATTTTTTATAATAGATAATAAATTTGATTTTTTTATTCGGATCAATTGGAGTAGTATATTTTTTTATAATATGCCTTAGAGAAGATTCGTCTTGTTTGTGATTAATATGCATTTGTTTTTTGTAATAAATGTGTATGTGATATATATATATATATATATATATATATATATATATATATATATATATATATATATAAAAGTGAACATTGAAGTCAACACTCAGAGGCAACAGGCTATTTCATACTAGACGCAATCGGTGGCCTGACGATTGCGTCTACCATGAATCAGCCTGTCGCCTCTGAGTGTTGATTTTATATTTAGATACGCTCTATGCCTGATATTGAGCAGTTTAACCCAGGAATATAGCACACCTTAAAACTATATTTTTCATTTATATATAACTACAAATTTTATCCAGATGGTATTAAATGCAGTTTAGAACCAGAACCCCTGAAGAGTGAAAATTTTACGAAGAAACTTCAAAGTTGGGATAAAATTGATATTTAAAAGTTAAGTAATCTTTTCATATAATATTATTAACGCTCTATTCTTAATATTATTTTAATATTTTTAATATTGAGCACTATATATGAAAATATCTGCTATTTCTTAAATCGAATATATATATATATAATATATATATATATATAATATCGTTTTGTTTTCTTTTGTTTCAGTTTATTCATCACAGAGGGAAGCTGAAAGCAACCCAACCGATAGCAGAGACTAGCTGCAAACGTCAGTGTATATAGAACTTAAGTAGAGAGTTGACAGTTCATGCCTGATCAGTATTCTGAGTTGCAATTGCGTCAAAGGATCTGTTTCGCCAGCACTGCAGTGTTCACTTCATGCGCAGAATTCAAGACGAGCTTGATTCGAAAGACTTGTTGCCGTGATAATTACAAAAGAAACTCTCAAAGATTCTCTCCAAAGTTCACTCAAACTTTGTTCTTAAATATTGGCATTAAATGTGTAAATATTCAACATTCGTTGCTGGCCTTACGTCTATTTCTCTCTCTGTTTCTAAATGGCATGTGATAAAGAATTCACTTGAAGCAATTTTCGTGACATGACAAAAGAGCTGATTTAAGAGTCGATAAAGGTTAGTAAAACGTCAACGGATTATATTTTTAGAGCTTGCTCGTTTTTCCAATTTGATAAAATAAGAAAATGTGTTGGGGAAGAACATGATGTAAAAATCCGTGCATCCACATCATATATATTGTACTATATATATATATATATATATATATATATATATATATATATATATATATATACATTACAGGTAATCGATCTGTTGATATATAATCCGGGTGGGTCCTAGTAATATTAGTAATTAAAACTGATCCATTGAGAGCTCAATGTATTTATTATTACCTAGGGGTTAGGCTAATTAGGGGATGATGAAAGCCGCGTACAGAACGGCTTGAAAAATTACGTCTATGTTGAGGTGATTTTGCTGTAATATATATATATATATATATATATATATATATATATGAATCCTTCATATAAGTTTTCTTTTTTGTTTTTATTCATAGTCCTTTTACAGATATTCTCTATCTGAAATTTACACATTGCCGAAACGAAAAAACAAAATCATGCACATAGCTAAAAAATATAAGTCAAGTATTAATATCAGCACATTCCTACTAAAACAGAAGTTATTTTACTGAAAACCTACCAACAATTGACCTTTTATTCCCACCTTTGTAACAAGAGTAAATCTGGAATATTTATAGGAATCTATTTAAGAGCACTAAAAATCTGCAGCCCTTAGTACTTACCCAAAGAAGAAATATATATAGAAAACCTTTCAAAATATCATTATTCCTCCACAATTCTACGAGAAAGTTATGCAATATATACAACCACAAAAAAGTTAACAATATTAAGAACAGTAACAAACTAGATAGGGGTAATAAAATAAGCACACCCCATCTCACATCTCGCTTGTAACTAGCCATTACAATAAATATGACGTTTTTCAACGCTAAAGCTGACTTAGTCTAATAATGCTTCATACACTTCTGCTCAGTATTATTATATTAGATAGATAAAAGCAGACACATAATACTAGCTAGCAACTCCGTAATATCCACTATCCAAAACAAATTAGCCAATGTAAACATCTAAATATTCACAACCACATTCCAAAATATCCATAACAATAATAATAATTCTGAAGCAGATATATACAAATAAATTGTCAAAACTACTCTCCCCCCCATAACACATTTCGGAAACCTGCAGAAATTAAAAAAAAAACTATGAACACAAAAGTTATATAATACACACAAA
Organism: Acanthosepion pharaonis; assembly: GCA_903632075.3. Classification (NCBI taxonomy): domain Eukaryota; kingdom Metazoa; phylum Mollusca; class Cephalopoda; order Sepiida; family Sepiidae; genus Acanthosepion; species Acanthosepion pharaonis. Next base: position 279,149 of record CAHIKZ030000003.1, read on the forward strand.
AAATCATCAAATACATTAGTTCTACATAGATATAAATTCAACCACAATTTTGATCTAAAGAATGCCGCATTCATTAAAAGAGAAATTAACTTAAACGAAAAATTATCGTGAGTCCGGCTATCGAATCTTATCAAAACATAAATCTGTGCATCAGACTTTTATTTAAATATCTCCATTCCTGAATGAATTACTCCTTTCCCAAATCAACAGGGAAGTAAGAGAATGTAATGAACCCGACTGAAATTCGAACTCAATTCAATATATATAAGTATAGGATTAGTGTATAAGTAATAAATTCCAAATAGCCAAAAAATAATCTTCTTAAAAGAGTGATCAATACAGTGTAGAACATCTATAATTAATTACTCGAAAATTATAACATAAATATGTTATAAAATCACTACAAAAATAGCCATTTTGTTTCAACACTTCTGATGTATTATCAAGTGATGGTGTTGAATGTAGAATAAAGGGTTTTAAAATGTTCAAATCAATCAAACACCCCTCGCTAGGGGAAATACTGTTACATAAACTGGAATGACCAATCAAAATACAAGTACACAAGAATTAAAAAAATTGACAATGTATTTTTCCTCAGTTTCTTCTTTAAATAATTTTATAATTTTAAACTTAATATAGACTAAATTTAAAATTGGTAATTCTTAATTTTTAATTTTATAGTGTAATTCAATATTTATTTATTAGAATGAATTGTATTTTAGTCTAACGTTAAAGCATACATAATTATTATAACCTTAGTTCGTTGTCAAGTTTTTTGAATTCCTATATACTTGTATTTTGATTGTGTATATATATATATATATATATATATATATATATATATATATATATATATATATATATATATATATATACGGCCGGATTATGACCTTTCGGGACCAATAGTCTAATGAAATTATACCCCTCACTAACTCCTCTTACCCGCCTGCACCCGTTTTGAAACTTTTTTACTCGTGATATATTTTAGCGACATTTACATAATTATTCTAGTTTATTCAAAGAATTTGCAACGAATTTACATCAAGCAATCGTTCGTCAATAAATATAGTCTTTAAGAAATATCACTAATTTTCTATTTGTTGAAAACCAAATTAGCACATAATCGTAGTAAAAAAAAAAAAAGTAACGATTTTTTTTTTTATACTTAGCATTATCATAATAAAGCAATTAAAATAAATATGAGTATATCATATTGATATCCTAATTAAGAAATTATAACACCTAGAAAATTAATATCACTACATTACATACATTTTCTGAAGGAAAATCGTACATCTTATCTATTTGAAAAGGAAACTAAAACAATCTTTTTCTTGATTTACTGCCTACAAAGTGAAATAAATGACAACTGGAATTTGTCATCTGTTACACTGAGAATAGATTTCACTGCAGTAGTAATAGTCTGCGATTCTAACTTTTATTAATGTAATACAATTCTATGACTGCTTTCTCCTCGTAAACATGAATATTATACGCGTAAAACAGATTCTTTTAAGTCGTTTTCTGTCACAGATAAATAAAACACTATTCAATACTGGAAAGCTTTTAGCAATCACACCGATTAAAGTTTTGTAATGTTTATAATTACTATTTATTCTTTATAGTCTATTATTTTCTATGTTTATCATTTTAAACAATTATTTTAACAACAACAACAACAACAACAATAATAACTAGTTTTATCTCGTAGAAATTTTACGGTTTTCGTATTTAAAATTTTTGATGAAACTTAATTCTTAATGGAATAAGCACATGGTGAGTTTTATGACAATAAAATATCCGTAGAAATTTCCCTATTTGATCTTTTAAAAAATATTGCAAGAACAATAATTCATATGAATGCTGGACAATATTTTAAGAAGTAAGGGGATACAAATAAAAATAATTTAAATTATCAAAAAGCGATCAAAAAGCAACAGTTCATTATTTATGAGGTATTAGCAGGAGACGTTAAACACTTCGATCTTTCCCTGAAACCAAGTAGTGTCTCTGATATATCTTGCTTTCTACGAGATCAAAACGCAGTGGTCCATTAATGATGAAGTATTTGTAGAGCGTAATGGTCGTGCGAACTAACGATGGGATGCATAAGCACAATAATAATAATAATAATAATAATAATAATAATAATAATAATAATAATAATAACATTAATAATAATAATAACATTAATAATAATAATAATAATAATAATAATAATAATAATAATAATAATAATGTGATATTTGATGACGATCCGTTTATTTCGATGTCTAGCGGACCAAAAAAAAAAAAACAAAACAAAAAAAAAACAAAAAACAAACGGACGAAACAAAAAAAAATTATGCAGACAAGTCCCCGTGTAGTGGTTCCAAGGTTCTCACCAGGGAGGAGTTCAACTGAATGCTCTTGACTACAGTTTATTTTAACCAGCTGCAATGGATTCTCGATGGTGAATGTGTATTTTATCCTCATATTCAAAATAAACCTATCACATTTTTGCAAAGACATATATACCCATACGCTGAGTAGGCATGAGTGACACTGCTATGATCTCTAACCATTCTAAAGATTGCGTAAATGATATCAACTTAATGACTTGAGTATAAATCGTTATCCTCCAACTATGGCTTAAATATCAGGGTGACTTGGCACGCTAGATTTGGTTTACGAGCAGTTACGGAGAAAACTAGATTCAAAAGCCGGTTGTGGGGTGAAGCTAGCAGCTCCACACTGTAAATCCTACTTGCTACAGAAACCACAACATTGCTATCTAGCATGATGAGGCTGTAGAGTTATATTCTACAGGGAATGTATAGGTAGAATAGACTGGGCAATAAATCACCAAACGTTATTCCTTTCATTCAATCAGCTGAATTCTTCCATTTAATCAAATCACGAAAACATTTTCTTCGTGACAGGAGTCGAGAAAGAGAATAGCGCTTTCTTTTTATTTATAATACCATAATTCTCGAACAAGGAATAAAAGAATTAGTTTCATAATAATGTTAATGATTTTGGCAGTGGGATTCACCTTCACGCCAGATCTCAAATGGAATTCCTATATGCGGTCTATGGCTAAAACTGCTGGAAAAAAAGGTCTGTTCTTTGCATCGCTCCTGAACTCCAGCTGTCATACTCTATCTTCTAATCAGGGGGAATCAAAAATGAATTGCTTTTACCACACCGAGGCTGTAGCAGTCAAATTATCACTTTCTGGTCATGACACATTTCAAAAGCTTTTACGTGACCTTGTGCGTGATGAATTACTTTCAACACTTGTCCCTTTCTTACAGAGGAATCATTGTTAGCCTTTCTCTGTTTCCATGGCAAATATTCAGAAGAGATACATTCCTTAGTTTGGACTATTATATTAGTGACTGTAATGCCACGTACAAAAGATTGAATTATCCTCATCTCTTTCCTCTTCCATTGGCAAGAAGGAAGTGGTTTTGGTGAAAAGATTTCCGAGACGATAATTCTTCAGTCGTTACCATCTTAACCTCTTCAAGTCAGAGGTCAATCGTTATCTACCCTACATATTCTCACTTTCCTCGGTTTGTGGCGTCTATCCAAAACCTCATTTAGTAATCGTCTACCCGGCCTAGCTGTTAAAACTTTCATTCGGTGAATATATATTAAAAAGAACAAAGGGTTCTTCAAGTATAGGTAATTACAAATACCTTGTTATTTTTCTCAGATAAAAAAATATATTCATAAATGAAAATAACAATTTTATTTTTACAGATGCAGTGACGATAGTGGTGTACTGAATGTATTTCTTTTTTGAGAAAATGTACTGAGAGCCATACAAATGACAGACAAAAAACTTAAGAGAAAAACTGTTTCTTTTTGAAATTGGCGACATCTTTTTATTCATCTCCTTTACAAAAGAAATTAATGGCCACATTACACATATACATTGAGTTTTGAATACTTTTTGCCTTTTCGTTGTTAAACTAATACTGTCTTCTTTCTTTCCTTAATGTAAACAGTAGACGACTTTGGACGTTAGGAAATTGAATTTACAGATTTAGTCAGAAAATAAATCTACAATGTTTTTTTTTTTAAAAGGTTGAAGAATTTAATTCCCTTGTCTTTATAAACCACATTGCAAAAGGAAGTTATCTCTCCATTCAAACACACACGCTCGTGAATGAAATGTCGACAGACGTGTCTAGTGACAAATGCAAAATGTCGCAAAATGTCGTTAAATTTGCTTTTAAACCCGGCTATAAGCTTTTTGAACTAATTTCATTTTGTCTGGTCCAGATTTAACTTCGTTTAGCTAACAGGGAAGACATGAGAATAGAAACTGTTTCCTGATTGCTTAACAGGGCAAATTAAAATCGTTGAGAAAAATTTTGAAATGTATCTTGGATTATGCATGATGCTGTACTGTCTGCATCATTCTGCTTTATTCTGCATCATTCTGCATAGACATGCACATGCATTTTCCAGAGTGGTTAGACCATTAGCATTCTAACCAAGTGACCCAGGTTCGAATCTCATTTGTCATGAAGGAGATTCCCGATGCTGTCAGACTGGAGAGGTCGGTCCCAGAGTGCTGCACCTTTGGAAAGTGTCGGAAAACCATACTACCGGTTGACCGAAGCTTAGTGAGTGAAATTGGGTAGATAGAACTATTGGGTGCCGTCTATAGCTGTGCTAGCATGAAGTCAAAAGTCATCGTGGCCGTGGCCTTGAGTGTTCTGGCTTTGTTCAAACTATTGATCACGCTAGATATCATGTTCTTTCCCAGAAACAGTAACTAAAGTCTTCTCGGCAGTATAAACCACAGAATTTGAATAAACACAAAATGCGCCTGGTGATCATGGCTCTCCTCTTCTTTGTAGATCTTAATAGATATTATCTTTCTGCTATCTCTCCTAAACCAACATTCATTTACTCAAGTTCGCTTGGTAGGTTATACGTTGTTTACATCTGTGCCTTTTGCCGTTAACCTATCTAGTAGACGGATATCCTCGTATACGATTGGCCAGCTATCGATTTACGATTTGATATCGCCTGGAGCAAAGAACACGAAAGAGACCAAATCTAATGATCTATCTGACCCCGCACATTTTTAATTTCACGCCCAAACCCATCGATCTTCAAATCGTTCATTCAAGTAATCTCGGAAAAAAATAATGCAATGACAAGGGGTTCCATCTTGCGGAACCATGACAGTGTTGATTATCTTCTCTTGAATCGCCTGAGGTCTTACAAATTAGTCTAACATGACAATACATATTAGTCTTGTAAATAAAACTTCGGTCGTAAAATGGAATCTTCATAAATCTCAAATAAGTCAGTTCAATTTAGAAATTAACTTTACGCGGATCTTTTCCCCAACATTAGACAAAATGATCTGGGTGTTTCAAATAAGACAATTATTATTATTATTATTATTATTATTATTATTATTATTTTCTTTGATTTCTGGCGTTTACACATTTCTTTCCGGGTCCCGCCCAGAGACCTAAGGTTAGAAATGGCGTCATGACACTTTCCACTGACAAAAAAAAAAAAAAAAAAAAATTACATAGATAAGGCCCTTCGCAAGGTGTGGGCTGTACTTGTCAGAACAATTTTTTGTATCTCCTTGAGGCATGGACTTCCAAGAATCCCCTCAATTAGTCTACTGCAATCTTTTCCAACCAGTCCTAGGGCTCCAACTACAACAGGGATTGTTGATGTTCCCATATGCCACATTTTCGAGATTTCTATTTCAAGGTCCTTGTATTTTGACAGCTTTTTGAATATCTTCAAAGATACATTGCAGTCAGCAGGGACTGCCATATCAATAAGGAGGCATCGTTTTTGTTTGTGGTCTTTAATAACAATATCTGGCCGGTTGGCCTTGATTGTTCTGTCAGTGTGTATTGTGTAGTCCCATAGAATTGTAACATTATTATTATTATTATTATTATTATTTTATTTATGCGGGTTTTTATACCCTTTGAATTTATGAGACCAATAATTTGTCCTTTCTAGAAAATAAGGGTAAAAAGAAGATTGACGTGACACGGCGAGAAAAAACAGGACAACACCAAACTTGAGTGGAAAAATGAAAAGCTTTATATCAGAAAGAAAAAGGAAGATAGAAAAATTGAGTTTAAAAATCGTTGCAAATAAACAGTGGTTTTTGCGAGGAGTTAACTGGTGGCAGTAAAGTTCGTTCGGTTAACAGTTCTCATTTTTGTTGCAACGTCGGAATATATTCGTCGTTAAGTCGAAGAGGGATTCAGTTTTCGGATGCTTTGCTGCTACTGTTGGGACACTCTTGTTCCTATGTTTTATTCTTGGCTGCTCCATTTTCCATGTGGCTACTGGTTGAGTTTTACGGAGCTAAATTTGTACGTGTTGACTCGTCTGTGGCCGAGGAAAAAAGAGACCGTGATAGGCTGCTTTCAGCCCAACCCAGGGGCCGGTGATAACGACCTCTACAAAAGGAGGCAATTCATTTATCTATATAATATTTTCAATATATTATAAAAGATTATAATAAAAAACATTTTTAAATTGCTACACGAAGGCTTTTATGTTTCAATATTATAATTGTACTTCTTTAATCTCTTATAATAATAATAATAATAATAATAATAATAATAATATTTTGCTCTAATTTGTATTGAGCACTTTTTTCAAAGTAAATGCTACGAACTGTGGATTTTTACTCCATTTATTCACTCTTTCATTTGGAAATGAGAAAATTATAACAATTTACCTTTCTGCAATACAGAAGAAGTAAAATGCGACATTGCAACCCAAAGGTGCATTGGGATAGCGAAAGATGCTTTTCAAAAGCTAAGCTATGTATTAAGATACAAAAAGATTTCGTTAGAAACAAAGAGATCTGGACTGTTACGTGGTATCAATTCTGCTATATGGTAATGGATACTGAACAATCTCCTCATAAATGAAGAGATCTGAAGCAACAGAAATATGGTTCTACAGAATGATGTTGAGAATATCATGGCCCGAACGTGTGAATAATGACGAAGTTTGAGAGAAAATGGAAACAAAAAAACATACTTATAGTTAACACCAAAAAGAAACAGTTTAAATTTGTAGAACACATAACGAGGAAAATAGGCTTGGAAAATACATTGACGGCAAAAGGCACAGTAATAAACAACACATAGCCTACCTAGCGAACATGATTAAATGAATGGCGGTTTAGGAGATTTAACAAGAAGACAATATCTATTAAGATCTACAAAGAACAGGAAATTGTGGAGAGTCATGATCGCCAACGTCCTGACGTGACAAAGCACATAAAAGAACATTGTAAATGTTGCAGAAAATATAGCACAGCAAAAGCTATAAAATTATTTTCAAAATATTTATCAACGATTTGATGAATATTGCATTTCTTATATAATTTACATTATTCGGAGTGCCATCCTTATCATCATTATCATATTCACAACGTTTTCGACCGTTGTACGCTCCGGTCTTCTTCAGGTACTTGGAATTTCGAACTGAACCCTTTAGTTCGTCCACCGTCTGTAGATTGTTCTAGTTCTACGTGGCATGCCTCTTCCGGATGTCTCAGTTATTTCCCTTTAATTCAACTTTCCAAGTTTTGGTTCACCACTGCTGTGGCCTGGTATTGAACTCGCAACTTTTGGAGTCTAGTCACTGGATCTAACCAGTGTCTTTATCCACTGAGCCATGTGTCCGTGTGGACAATCTACTCCGGTGGACGAAATAAAGGGTTCGGTTCGAAATTCAAGTTAACTGAAGAACGCCAGAGAGTACAACGGCCGAAACGTTGTGAATATGACAATGAAGATGGGGATAACAGTCCGAATAATGTAAATAATGTAAAAAATCATATCTCATTTTAGAGATATAGAGAAAGATTGCATTTGTTGGTGAAAACTAGTTTTTCTAATTCAGCAAATTTTATCAATGTTTTATTCTATGCTTTTTAATTCCAATTTTTTTTGTTAAAATAGATTATAATTTCTATATTTAGTGGGTAGCGGATATCAAAAAACATGACATCGACATCTGAAGGTGTATTGGAATATCAAATGATGCCTTTCGAAATCTAAAGAGAGTCATAAGAAGCAAAATAATTTCCTGAACAACAAAGGAACTCGATGTCGTACAATCTGTTCACACATAAAGAAGAGATTTGAAGATGCCGAAATGGAGTCCTACCGAAGGAATTCCGCGGGTATATATTGTGAGGTACCAGCAAGTTTTAAGCAAAACAGAAACAAAAATAACACTTATAATTGCAATCAGAAAAAGAAAGTTGATGTTTCTGGAACACATAATGAAAAAGGAGGCTTGGTGAATTTGACACTCAGAGGGCATATTGTAAGCAGGAAGACAGGGAAACAGCGAGTCAGCTAACTAACAAGGTTGTGAAAATGGATGAAAGAACTGGAAGTGGGGCAAAGTAAGGATATAAATGTTTCTTAGAGCTATGAAGGACAAGAAGATATGGAGGGCTGTGATCACTCACGTCCTGAACTGACACGGCCTATAAAATTCCTTTTTTTTTAAATCTGAAATTAATGTCAACCGGACTAGAGATCGAAGGTATTAGTAAATCGAAATGTGCCTATAGCAATCTAAATGTACTTCATTAAAATAGATGTGTTTGTGATACAAATCCGAATGGTGCATCGGAATAGTAAAAGATGCCTTCCAAAAGCTAAGCAAAGAATGAAGAACATTTTTTAAAACAAAGTAACGAGTACTGAACCGCTCTGTATTAGGTTTCTTTAAAGTTTAAAAATAATCAATTTTAATAATTTAATAAGTTTTCGACTGTGATGTGGAATCGGGAAACAGAGTTCAAATCCAACCCGAGTGCGTTGTATTCACTTTCTCCTTAATGTTCTTAAGAAAAATACAAATCCATCTTTTCTCTCCCAGGCTATGGATTAAATAGTAGACAATGATCTATATTCTTGGGCAGCAGGTAGTCTATGAAAAGGCCAAGATAGAGAAGCCAACACAAAATACAATATTTTTTTCTCAGGAAAACAATCATTGCAATTCATAGATAGCAAAGAACACTGTGCCGAGCCATGATGAGTCATGCCATTTAATCATAAGTGTTCAGTCATTAAAGAAGAGGGTGCTAGAAAGGTTTGCATAAACATATAAACAGAATCATACATTATAATGTGTGTGTGTGTGTCTGTACGTTTATATATTGGATCGGATTTCCTACATTTTTCAACCGATTTCAACAAAACTGCACAGGGCTACATAAAAATACCTTGCGGTGGTTCTGACAGCACCACAAATTGGAAAAACACAAGTGTTTTTGCACGAAATCAATTTGAAAACACGATTAAGAGTCATCGCGAGAATGAAAGGGGGACAACTCATATCGAGTTATACTTATTATAAAACCCAGGTTGTTTGTGTGTGTGTTCGTTTATATATGGGATCGGATTTCCTACATTTTTCAACCGATTTCAACAAAACTTCACTTTTTTTGGCAGGTAGTGTTTCTTATTGTCTTGCACACTTTTTTTCTTTATTTTTACATTCAGAATGCTTTAAAAATTCCATTTACAAGACAATTGTTTATAATAAAATTCTATTCAATCGGTAGACTCGTAACTATTGAAAACAATGTTTTTGTTTGAGTTTGGGTTTGACCAATTTGTAAAAAAAACAACAACAAAAAAAAAACTAATTAAGACATGCGTGTCCGTCAACCTTAAACAATAATCTTTGTCAGTTTTATTCTTCAGTCTTTACGATGGTCGATACTTGATCTAACTCTTACTGTTACATCCCCGGGCAACGCCGGGTTCTACTGCTAGTCGTTAATAAATCTGTCCTGAGAATTGCTGACGATCGGACACAATTGTTTTTTTAATTGAAAATTTTCCTTCTCCTAGACGGGTTGCAAACCAACAGGCAGAGAACCAAGTTCTCCCTACTATTTAAGCCATAAACGGGGCAACTATAGATTCATACTTTTCGAAAGGGTAATTGCGCATGTGAATGTAACGAACTCGACTGTAATTCGAACTCTGCTTTCCGCTTTCTTATTCGGAGTCGCTATCCACCCACACATCCTCTTATGGCCATGGTTCTCATCGAGAAGAAAGTGACGTCGATGGGTCCCGATTTCTCTACCGACCATAAACTAATTACCGAGCTGCAGTTAATCTTTCCTCATCACAACAATAAAGCAATTGGCCAGTTCAAGTTTTGTCACAAATGTCACTAAGGTGTTCCAACTATTAATCAGTGTTATTCTTCTTCTTGAAAGACTGCTAACAAAATCTGCCCACCAGTGATACTACATTATTCAGGGTATATTTGATGTACCCGACAACGACAACGAAATATGTATATTTGGAGTTAGTTGCATAACATATTTATGAAATAATTTCTGTGGTGGCAAAAGTAACAGTATTCTTTATACATTTAAAAGGGGGTTTATCAGGCGACAAAAACCGCTATTCAGGCAGAAGTATGTATAGAACTACATGAACGGGAGTAAATAAGGTCTTGGCAGTTAAAAAAAAACTAATTGTAGAGAATACAGTTTTATTTATTTTTATTGGAGCACTTGGGATTTTTTCAGATGGGTTGAATAAAGGAAAAAAAAAACAAAAATTTTTCGAAAAAAATCATGACAAAAATAATATAAAATTTCAGGAGTATGGATAACAAAAGTGAATAAATAAATTGAATCAAATTTTTCAAATTATTTTAAAGGCGGAAAGAACAAAGAAAAATGTATACATTTCTGATTGTATCATTTTAATTAAAATCGTTATATTTAAATTGAATATATTCAGTTGTATATAAAATCTTATAAACGTATATCACTGTTTTTAAGAGATACCTATTTTATAATTCACTGATAAAACATGCTTGTCCTCGAAGGTATTGCAAATCTAATCCTGTCTTCACGAAGCAGAAAAGTGTCCTTGAATTATTCAAGGTTTACTAAAGATAAATCATTTACGATTTGTGTTTAGGTTGTTTATAACCAACTTCTAAATAATATAATTATGCCTTTAAGGATGAAGTACTTCACAAAACACCGTCAGTGAATCGATAATTCTATCATGACACATCAACAGTTCGATTCCTTCCTCTTCAATGATATCCATCTAATATACAAAGCGCAAGGTTCGTGTGTATGTTCGTTGGAAATTCTGAGGATTTTATAAAGTTAATTGTCTCTGTGTATCTATGAGTGTGTAGCGAAGGCAAACATTACGTAAGAAAAATTACTGGACAATAGCCTATTCGATTAAAGCGTTGGTTCCGGAACTTGGTGACATATGTCTATCCTTTGAAATTTGTACGGCACATAATGAAGAAAGTGGGTTTGGAAAATTTGATACTCATAAGACAGATTGAAGGCAAGAGAGACAGAGGAAAACAACGCATGACATATCTATCGAGCTTGTGTAAATGAATGGTAAAATAAAATTTAAGTGGGATAAGAAAAAAGCCAAAATTTAAGCTCTACAAAGGACAGGAAAATGTGGAGAGCCTTTATCACTAACGCGTTAAAGGTACATTGCATTTAGAAGAAAAACAAGTTCAATTCCTGGACGGACAGTGTTTACTTTGATTCCGCGAGTAATAACTGAACAGTACTTAAGGATTAGGGACTAGATATCCTTAGACATGAGCAATGAAACCGGAAAAGTATCCCCGTATAGATTAAATTTTCCCTTCAAATTTTCCTGTAGGTCACCCAGTTCGATATATACCTGATGAAGATTCCGGGGCGGGGAGAAGAACGTAATAACGACAACAAAGATGTGGACAATAGACTGCATGGAAATAGTGTCACGACCACGGGCCCTGTAACCAATTAGGGTCGCAGGCCTACCACATATACTGCAGCCGTAATAGCGGTTGTGTTTCTTGGGAAAGCCTGACACTCTTGAGGATTGTTTGAATTCAGAGTTCTACCTTCTCCTTGACTAGTTGCCAACAAAGGCTATCAGATCCAGTCTGTCTTTCTATTTAACCATTACTGGAGACAGGAATAGTTGGATTCATGCCTGTCCCAAGGTAAATGAATATAATGAACTAGACAGCAATTCGAACTCTGTTCTCCGAATTCTCAATCAGAGCCGCTATCCATTACTTAATAGTGTACCAAAGTACCGATATTTATTATCATGGTGTCTTTATATTTTTATTCATGCCACTAAATGATTTTCTCTTTAATTTATTTTAGCCTATAAGTTATATTATTAACCTATGTGACATCAGCCTATAAGTGATATTATTAACCTATGTGATATCAGCCGATAAGTGATATTAGCCTATGTGATATTATTAAGATATGTGATATCAGCCTATAAGTGATATTATTAACATATGTGATATCAGCCTATACGTGATATTAGCCAATAATTGATTTGGCCTATAAGTGATATTATTAACCTATGTGATATCAGACTATAAGTGATATTAGCTGATAAGTGATATTAGCCGATAATTGATAATAGCCTTACAAGTCTGTTTTTCTAAATTGGCTTGTTAGTGCTGGCTCAGATGAGAAATCAGAATGTTCCTCGGTAGATCGTTAATATAAAACAAAGTATGTAGAACCGAGGAAAGAGGCTGCATTGGTCTTGTAGGTTTCGAAAGATTGGTCACTAACGATGAACTCATGGACATACCCAATAGGAAGGAGTTTTGCTTCGGACGATTCCATAAATCACCCCCCCAAATTCAATGTATAACATAATTAAAGTGAAAAGTGTTAAAATTATCACCATTTTCCTATTTATTACTTAATTAATCATACTATTTATTAATGTATCACACAGTTTTTACACAGCAGATAGTAATATTATACTATGAAAATGTATTGCTAGCATTTTTACTATAAAAAAGTATTTTTGTATTTTCATAGTGTTTTAATCCCAGTTTGAGGTTTAACTATTTGCCCATAGCCGGGACCCTAACAGGTGCTACCACCCTGGGTCAGGTTGGGCCTGGGAACAACAGCAATTAAGAGGTGGTGTCACGCTACTCAAAAATTTCCAATCAGAGGCTTTGCAGATGGATGCATTTTATTATCATACCCAAGACGGGTTAGTTTGTAAAATATTCCATCGTTAAAGCTCTAAATATATTGTCCCATGTCTAGTTACAAGGAATAACAACGAATAGAACCATAATTGAGATACACAGATGTAACAGGGAAAATTGCCTTCCAGAAACGAAGCAAAGGAATATTCGGATAGAGTCAAAGAAAAATAGTAAACGTTCATCTCATAATACGTAATATGCCGTATATATGTATATCCTTCACGATAGTGAATATTGGACTAATTCCTGACAGAGAAGGAAGAGACTCAAATCGACAGCGTTCTTTAGACAGATGTTGAGAGTAACAGAGATAACACATGGACAACGTTGATTTCTGAAGATAGTTGAAATTTCTGTGTCGCATAATGTAAAGGGACGGCCTAGAAAATTTAATACTCACAGGAACTATTGAAAGAAAGAACCCGGGTGATAAATAGTGAGCAACTTGCTTAATGAGTTTTTGTAAATAGACGACAGAACAATGGAAAAGAGAGATTGTAAAGAAAGAGGCAGACGTTGCTTGGAGCTACTAAAAAGGAGGAAACTGTGGAGAGCCACTGTCGACAAGGTACTGAAAGAACACGGCACATAAATGATGACGGTGATGCAAACACGTGAATAATCCAAAGGAAATATCTTCTCCATGAAGATAGGATTAATTTGCATTAATCCCTGAGAGGGAAAAATATGTTTTTTTTTTTTTTTACTTATATGTACTACAGATGTGTTTCTCTCAAGAAACCGTAATGTAAATCAACATTTTCCCCAGATCAAACTTAGCTATCATCAAGGCGCGTCACATGAGATGAAAGATCAAATAGGTCGACAGATGGTTTTCTCTTACGTAGGATGTAAGTGTGTAAGCAAAGAAGGTAGAAAGAGGACAAGAAAGAACTGTCTCAAGTGTCATAAATATTCCACTGTTGATATAAAAAGTGTCAATGAGACAGAAAAAAAAAGATTGAGGCTAAACAGGAATATATTGAATCATGCTGACAAAACATTTCAAAACAAGATAGAATTGTAAACAACCAAAGTCTTCTATCACGACTCTTGAGGGAGAAACGATTCGGATTTTTATAAATAAGTTTCATTTAAAGTCGCAGCTGATGTCGTTACACGGCAAAGGCTTCAGATACTTGAGGGTCTGCTTAAAAAATGTTTTCCACCTGACACACCTACCAAAATCTCATGAAACGGAATATTTGTGGGGTTGGGCTTTTTGGTTGACCCGAAAAGTTCTCAGTAAACCATCGTACGTTCAGTGAATTAATTTTATTATATTTAAACTTCTATTTACTTAGCTACCAGACTTTTTTTGTTAGACATCAATTGGGATCTTAGAGTTCACAACTCATAGTTTATGAGAGTAAAGTGGATTCAAACGAAACCGAATGTAAAGAATTCGACCACAATTCGACCATAGTACGTTATTTTCGTTTTCCAAGTTGCTAACCATTACGCCATTAGAGCATCGATATAGCGATGAATAATTTTGATTAAGGGTGTACTAAATCCTCATCCTTCGACCTCCCTATGTTCGGTCCTGCATTGTTGTAACCAATATCCCCAATGTCCACCCCTGAGTACCGAGCTATGTTGTCTGGGAAAGTCAATTTTCGTGAGACGACACTTCTAGAAGGATACCATAGGAGTAAGGATACAATGATTTCCCTGTACTAAATAAAATCGGCGGATCGAGTTTAAACTTTTGCTTAGGCAGTCTAAATTCACTTTGCAATTATTTCTTTGGAAATACATGATCCCTCTTCTTTCCACAGCACGGGGTAATTAGAATAAAAAAATTGGACCCCTTCAGTTTTGTAAAACTAATTTATCTCGGGTATTCAGTCATATTAACATGGTCAGCACAGGAATCGTTCGTTGCTGCACGCAAAACGAAACCCTGTTACTTTGAGAAATGACAATTACTAAGAATCTCTAATTAATCGGAGAGATAATATAAGGAAAATTAAACGATTATGACATGTTGACACTCTAATAAAATATAAAATTTGGGGATTGGAACCGTGATGGCTTAAACATATCAATCTCAATCTATATTTACATTAATTTGATTATTTGAAAACGTTTTATTAATATATAAACACACACACACACACACACACACACCCACACACATATATATATATATATATATATATATATATATATATATATATATATAATTAATAGTTATAGTATCTTAACACCCTAAGGCAGTGTTTATTTACTTCAGGATGCATTTCTAGAATAACAAACTCTTGGGGCGCACTTTAAATTTTAATGCGGAAAAATCAGTTCTGAAATTTGAAAATAATCAAAAAATCTCCTGAAATAAGCATTTATTTTCCAGACATTACATTGTATATTTAAGTTACAAAGACTTTCATGGCAATTGCTCCGAGGAGCTGCATTCGCTGGTTCCCAGACTTCATGAGTTCAAGCGCCTTACACAGGCTGGCATCCCGCTCTCACCCTTTCACTGTCGAAACTATTAAATATAGCCGTCTCTTCTACTCCAATAGCTTCATGTCTCGCACCTCTCGCATGTGGAACTCCCTTTCCTATTCCAGTTTCCCTGAGAGCTATAATCTCCAACTATTCAAATGTAATGTCAATCGACATCTCCAGTTGTTTTGATCTATCCTCTACTCTTCTCCTCATCCTTTCTTCTATCACTCCTATCTGATCTTGCTCCAAATTTTCTGTAACCCCTTGCGTCTTAGTGGCTTCTCGCTTTGCTTGGGGTGAAACGCTTAAAAAAAAAAAAAAAGTATATATGTATGAAGCGTACTGGATATACTTTGGCTTTTTAAAAGGTTTTGGTGCTTTTATGTGATAAACAGATTCTTTATGTGATAAACAGATTCTTTATGTGATAAACAGATTCTTTATGTGAAAAAAAAAACAGATTCTTTATGTGATAAACAGATTCTTTAGCAATAACCAAAGATGGTTAACGGGGTAGTTTTCATTTAAAGGAATTTAAGAAGCATTTACTATTTTTAAGAGAGGTCGATAATGACTGATTTAAATCCCTTGAGAAAGGCAAAAGGAAAAGGATTATCCGCTCCTTCTTAAAGATTAAGGGATTTAGCATATCAATATCAAATAACAAAGACACAGCGTAAACATAGAAGGAATATGCTTGGCTCCGCCATTTTTTTTAAATTAAAGATTTTTTTAAATATAAAAATAATTAATAAACTTCCCTTTTGTTAACATGGCTATCTTTCAGGGAGATTAAGAAAAGCTGACCTAATGAGTCACGAGAATATTTTATAAAACGGTGATGTCCTATAAAATATCAAATCTGGAGATCGAAGCCGTGATGTCTTAAACATATCAATCTGAATCGGGAATTATGCTTACGTAAATTCAATTACATCTAAGCGTCTTATTTTATAAATAGATTAAGTAAAAAATAAATACGTTAAAGCAAATAACTTGGGTTATTTAATATCAAATTTCGTGTGGAATTTCCTAGTAAAGATCGAACTCACTACTCATTAGTAATGGTCCACTAGACAAACCTCACTAACAATTACTCTGTTTGGCAGCACCTGATAGAAAGACAGGCGGACAGAATCGGATAAATAAATATAAACAGATTAGATAGTTTTATTTGATAGGCTGGTTGGATTTAAAACACGTCAAACCTTATTTAATGTCGAACTTTGTTTGGAGAATCGAGTGAGAATCAAAATCTTAGGCTGATTGATTTTTCGATATTTAAACCCTGATTATTTGATTTGTTTTAGAACGAAGTTCACCCTGTAAAAGGCCCGGGGGTCACTCGAGGTAGAGGGTTATGTTCAGGGGTAGTTTATACTGATAGGAGGGGAAAGATAACGGTTAACTTTAGACTTGAACAGATTAAGATTGTAGTGATCGGAGAAACATTCTATTGGGAATCGGTTCCACAGGGCAGTGGTTCACGGAAAGAAGCTGTCTGGGTGATGGTTTGCTTCTATGTAAGTGGCATGGCGGATCCTAACCGTTAAGGTTAGGCCTAGCGGAAATGAGGAATGTAGTTCGTCCGAGCACTTTCCATGGTAGTAGCGATAGAACTGTGATTTAATATCGTATTTTTATGGACCCCCAATGAGGATCAAACTGAGTACTAATCATAAACATTAAACCAGACTAGCTTCATTGACCATTACCCGTACGCCTATTGTTTTATTTTCGCCGTCGTTTAATTACTTAATGGCATAGGCTAGTTTATAATGAATTGTCTGCATTTTCTTTAAAAGACAATAACACAACGTGTCAGAAGACTTGTTCAACGATATATGCTTAGTAGCCGAGACGTTGACTCACACACTATTTATTTATACAACTTCTTTAACGTGATCTTTGAACTAATTAAACACACTGCCTTGCTGATATGAAAGGAAAGTTCCTTTCTGCATTCAGAGTATCGATTTTTCTTTACGCCAAGTTTTAAGCAAACCAGTCACTGTCAATTAGTAGCTTAAGCGTTACGGCTAACATATATAAGAGAAAGAACACTTTTACAACCTCTTTCCAATATCGTCACTCATGTACTTGTAAAATTTCTTATACTCTTCTATTCTGCTTATTGATAATCTCATAATTATAGTTTTATTTAAACAGATAATATAACGAGACAGCGGAGAATCGATATGGAATTCCGGCTGTGTTCTTTGTCAAAAATACCTTTGTGAAAATTTTATGAATCAGTATCTGCCGCTAAACCTTGTGTAGACAAACGCGCTTGCATTAAAACAATACTAGCAGTACCTAACATTTTCAGCTTTTGGTCATGCGTAAAAAAAAAAATAAATAAATAATAAAACTTGGAGTAACGGTAGAACGAATTTCAAGAGACTAGCCCGCTTTTAAGAGTACCTTCATGTAGAGAAACAGACCGAAAACAGAGCCAGGACAATGGCTAAGATTAACGCGTTGGAAAAAGAAACGAACTTTCATAGTCATAATGTTGTGATAAAAACCAACAGAAATATAGTCAGTGATACAGAAATTGATTATATAAAATACAAAGTAACTAAAAAGTGAATCTTCGTGAAAATCATCTTGGTTTACGGATTATAAAAACATTCGGTCATTTGATCCAGAATTTTATTGGGAGCGTTAGCAATTTCCGTTACAAAACAATAGTAAAAATTTTCTCCAAAAGTGTAATACTGGCAATGTTTTTTTTTGTTTGTTTTACAAAAACATATTGTTCGGATTCTTTTTATTACTAAAATGTATTTCTGATAATATTTTTCCTTACAGAAATGTGTTTGTAATTTTTTATTACTATCATTTTTTTAATACTTTCATAGTGTTTTGAAGGTCTAAACCATTTGGAGGTTAACTATTTGCCCAGACGTTGGGACCATGACTGGTGCTACCACCCCGGGTCAGCTTAGACTTGGGAACAGCAGCAATTGAGATGTGGTTCCACGCTTCTCAAAACCTCCCGATCAGATTCCTTGCTGACGGATGTAGTTTGTCGTCATACCCAGGAATAGTATACGAATGGAAAAGGGATTAAATATAAAAGGATGCAATGTTTATTCACTGGGTGTATTTGACCTCTACAGCGGAGTTGCTTTCAGAGTACTGGAGGTCTTACAAGATTATTTTTTTATATATAATGAGGAAAGAAGTCTTGGATAATTTAACACTCTCAGGTCAAATCGAAGGTAGGAGAATCAAAACAAATTATCGACAAATCGGAACAATTCTTAATTCGTGTTACCCGAAGAGCCAGTAAGACACAAGGGAAGGAAACTTAGAAAATGTTACTGAGCAGAACTGGCAATAAGAAGAACAAGATAAAAAAAAAAAACAAACAAACAAACAAAAAACAGAAGATGACGATTGACACTGGAATTAAATTTTAGTAGATTGTAGTTGACATGGAAGTAAGACACTGTACGAGAGTTTCATAGGCGCGAAGTGCGAAAGAAGAAATTACAGTTTCACTTAGCAATTTCATCAGTAAAATGATGAGACCTAGCTGCCAATCTAGTACTGTGCTTCATGAGATCGGGGAAATATCATCAGAACAATATGTATAAAAAGGCAGAGGGAAGCTACTTTACGGTGATGAGAAAGTCACTGAAGCCGAGATGTCAGGTCAGGACCGATTATATTGCAGATTCTTAGTATTTTATCAATCTCTACATACATAACAGAAGAATCAGACCAGATGTGGTGATAACATTCATTGCACAGACGAATGGTCGACTTATAAATGGATGGAGGAAGAAGTACCCGAATATGAGCTATGAATTTAGCAAGTATAATTGAGGGTAACAAATAACAGGAAACTATGGAGAAACATAATCCCCTACTTCTTAAGGGAACGTAACAGAGAGAATATGTTTCCCGCGTATTACTATCAATATTGCTTATTTTCTTGGATTTTACGTTTTTTTTTTTTTCGCAGTCTTCTGCATTATTTTTTGTTTTCTTCGTCTTGTCTTTTGGACGTCCATTTTTTTTCTTCTGTCTCCATTTCTGTTGATGTTTCTACCTTTTTTCCCGCATTTTCTTTTACTTGCTCTGAATTTTCTGCCCCCACCCCGCCAATGCTAATTTATTCTTCGTCTTTGGATCCTATCCAATCTTTCACCTGTCAATACTTCTGTCATGTCCAATTAGAGAAATTCCGGTGATACGTTTGGCTAGATTTCTTTGGTCAGAAATCATTCGGTCAGTCAGTGTGCAACAATGAGACACTGAATGCTTGGCTAAAGTTTGTAATTTATATTAAGCAATTGAGAGCTAACCTCCATGCGTTCGTTGCTTCACACTACAATTTCATCAATAATATCATAAAAGACAACTCCTGTCACGATCTACAAAAATGTATAAAGCACAGATCAAAAGATTATGCATTATAATGAATAATACATCCGAAAATGTCACTTCGTCTTTTTTTCCTATTTATTAACATTAGAATTTCTGTTTACGAAAGGATAACGTTATTAACCATTATATCATATCTGCAGTCTGGCAGCGAAGAAATCCTTTGATATATACAAACCAAATATCTATAAATAATCATTGCAGATTTTACAATAAAAGACATCAGAAGCTTTGGAAACTAAAACGACTTGTTTTTTAAGTGTTAATTACGTCTAGTAGCTAGCACATTCCAGAGACTTAATAAAGAAAATGTACCTTTCGCCTGGGTTCGAACCTGCGTTTCTCTTTATAGGTGAAACCACCGTATGACCTGGTGTACATTTGACGGCTCGGTCACGGAGAGGTACAACGGATCAGACGGTGGTACCCAATGCATAGAGGGACGCAGGTTTGGACCCGGCCGAAGAAGACATTATCTTTATTAAATCTGTCGAATACGCAGTCCGATAGACGACATTGATACTCTTTAAGTAAATAAATAAATGATATAAAAAGATCGTGTAATCAAAGGTGGGTATCCACTGAAATAATGTTTCGAGTAATAAGAAATGGCAAAATTTTTAGAGAGAGAGAGAGAGAGAGAGAGAGAGAGAGAAAGAGAGAGAGAGAAAGGGAGAGAGAGAAAGGGAGAGATCTGGAGCTTTTTCTTTAAAATCCTTAGGGGTACCAAGTTTTGCAAAAAACCCACCTCATCCTCATGATCTTGACTTTCCACGTCCCATTTCATTCAAATCACATACCTCTTTCGTCATAACCATTTTGACAGTAGCCCTCAACACTACAATCTTGACCTTTTCAATTCAAAGGCCACTTGTTATCTATCCTCCTTATCCTCATAATCTTCACTTCCTACCACCTCCTCTTTCATTCAAATCGCACACCTCATTCGTCAAAACCATTTTAACAGTAACCCTCTACACTACACTCTTGACCTTTTCAAGTCAAGGGTCAATCGTTATCTATCCTTCATATCCTTCACTTCTTACTGCCTCTTCTTTTATTCATATCACACACGTCATTCATCATAATAATTTTAACAGTAACCATTTATCTGGAGTGGCTCCGTAGCCTTTCACTAACTTTAACTTTAACTTTATTTAATTTTTTTATCCCGTGACCCGTAGGGTCGTAAGGGCACCATGTGTACTACAGCTGCAATAGAAGTGTTGTTTCTTGGGCAAGATAGCCTGACGGAGCCCAACTCTTTCCAGGCCGGTTTTTTCCTTCTCCCACGGCTATAGAACCCAGTCAGTCCTGCTATTTACCCATAGCTGGGGGAGATACCTTTCCCAAGTAAGTAAATGTAATAAATCTTCAATTCGAGCAGCTATCCATTTCTCCAGCGTGCCTCCAGTAATTAAATTTAATTAAAACTTAGTAAAAGGTATAACACATCTACTCACATGTTTATTGTGAATACAACACTCACATAGCCGGTTGCTTAAACTGAAGGGAGATGCTTGGTCAGATGCTTTCTGGCAAATTATGTAAAAGCATCTGTCTATATTTCTGAGATGAGGTATTATGTACACTATTTACATTATTCGGCCTATTGTTCTCATCTTTGTCGCCATATTTATCACAACGTTTCGGCCGTTGTACGCTAAGGTCTTCTTCAGGTGGTTTGAATATCGAACTGAACCCTTTATTTCACTCTTTGGGGTAGACCGTTCTAGTTATCTCCTGTTAAATCCCCTCTCCAAGTTTTCTACTTCCTTAGCCAGGTATTGAACTCACACTCTTTGGGGTCCTATTACTGGATCTAACGCCTTTATCCACTGTACCATATTTCCTTGAGGACATCTGTGTATGAATGTCTGGGTATTGTAAACCTAATGTCTTCAGCAACCATTTTTACCAGTGCTCATAGTGCAATTTTTGCTGTTATCATTTTAACATAGCAACAAAGATGAGGACAATAGTCCGAATAATGTGAATACTATATGTAAAAGCAGTTCTCAAAATATTAAGAAAATGGTTGGCTGTTTTCTGGATATATCGCGTATTTTAGGAGAGAATATGAAGTCGCTTGTGTTTAACCTCAATTCATACTGCAG
This sequence comes from Acanthosepion pharaonis, assembly GCA_903632075.3. Classification (NCBI taxonomy): domain Eukaryota; kingdom Metazoa; phylum Mollusca; class Cephalopoda; order Sepiida; family Sepiidae; genus Acanthosepion; species Acanthosepion pharaonis. The sequence continues at coordinate 301,183 of CAHIKZ030000003.1, forward strand.
ATACCAACCTAAATCAATCCTAAACACCCAGAGGATATTGCTTAGAGGGCTTTCTTAATATTGTAGCCGTATGAGGCAAAACTGTAAGTTTAAAAATTACTTATGTTATGGTCCTCAGAATGAACTAAACATCAAATTAAAATTAATGTTACCTGACATACCAAAAATACACCTCGTCTATCTCGTTAATATATATAATATGGTCACCCACATACAGGCCTGTTTCGCTGTATCACAGCTCATCAGTGTAACTAGATATCCGATTGCTTCAAGCCAGGACCGAAACCCTACTGATTTTACACACACACACACACACACACACACACACACACACACACACACACACACACACACACATATATATATATATATATATATATATATAATATATATATATATATATATATATATATATATATATATATATATATATATAAATTCTCAAGGGATAGAATCCAGGTAGAACTCAATGTCCAGGACCGAGGAAAATATAATATAAAATCTCAAACACTAATATCCTATGGAATATTAGTGTTTTGAATATATATATATATATATATATATATATATATATATATATATATATATATATATATATAGATAACTAGACTCGTTTCGAAAAACCCTCGAATTTTTGATTTGCTAATCAAATCAATTTCGAGGGAAAAAAATTTTTTAAAAAGAAAGAGCTACAAACATGAACTTCTGCCGACAAAAAAATCGCACAGATGCAGGTCTGAAGCCCAAAGAAAAAACCCCGATACGAGTAACAACTAACTAACAAAAGAGCTCAATACAACCGTAGAGCAGACCTAGATACACCTAGTGAGCCAGACAAACCTACCTAGGTTTCACCTAAACGGATCGTCAGGGAAAGTTTCCCTGACGATCCGTTTAGGTGAAACCTAGGTAGGTTTGTCTGGCTCACTAGGTGTATATATATATATATATATATATATATATATATATATATATATATATATAACTTCAAATATATACATAAAAAACAAACATTTACTTAGAAATAAGAATGAAAAATCGCTCTTGATAATGGTTGAAAGAATAGCCGAAAAAGCTTGGTCATGCAAAACTTTGGGACAGTTTTACACATTTTGTGCCCAGAAAAAAGAAAACACAAGAACACAATAAAAAAATTAAAAATAAATACCTTGTCAGTCATCTTTCAAACTTTATATATATATATATTATATATAATATATTTATATATATATATATATATATATATATATATGAAGAAATATAGTTTTTAGGTGTACTATATTTATAAGATAATTATGCTCAATATCAGAGGTAGAGCGTATGTAAATGTAAATAAAAAAGTAAACATTGAAGTCAACATTCAGAGGTGACATGTTGTTTCATGCTGAACACAATCGATTGCGTCCAGCATGAAACAGCCTGTCGAACATGAAACAAAAAAAATCATTACATATAAGAAAAGTAAAACTTGAAATATATATATATATATATATATATATATATATATATATATATATATTGGTTTTATTTGGGAGGCAGTTATTACTTCTTGCCTGCTAAAGTTATTTATTAGGAATATTTTTATTTATATTATTCTATATTCTAAACCATATTCTTGGTTTGCATTACATATTTAAATAGGATTTGTCTAATACCTGAGCAACTTCGTCTTCCATAAGACGAAGATAGTCAGGCAATTTGCTGTGCTATGGCAATCGCAGTTTTTCAGATATCGCGTCTTTAAGTATCACTTCTTCATGTGACAGCTGTGTTGTAGTCTATTTTTTTAGATAAATATATTCAATGTTCCCACTGAAACTAATTACATTTTATTGTTGTTGGATTCTCAGCTTTTAAATGATTAATCGTACCATTATTTGTTGTTGCTTTTCCAGTTTATGTGATATTGTTTTTTTTCTGCTAGTCGTAACTCTCTGTCGCATTTTTTTCAGTTGTATTGTGTTGCTTTGTAATATACGAAAATTGAAATTCTATTAAAAAAATCATAACATACAAGAAAAGTTAAAATTGAAATAAGCAAATTGAATTTTGAAGACAAGGTAATCAACGCGATAATGCAGTTTTTCTATGACCAATGTATGTGTTATTTGAATTATAATTATGAGAGAGGCATTCTCCAAGTTGGAAAGCGAATTCGTAAACATTGGTGTGTTGATGATTATTTCTGTTCTTTCGTTCGTGGTGATCTTGATGGTAGTTTTAAGTGGTCTTAGTGATAGGTCATAAGTCTTTATTGTTAGCTCATATGTGTACATTGTTTTTAGTGTTATGTGATATGTCTCAGTTTACTATATTTTTCTTCTTGTGTTTGTTTGCTATGTAGTTTGATACTGTAAAACAGTTTAATGGAGTGTTTTACTTACCTATTATTTGTATGATTACGCTTTTCTATCAGATTAGTCAAATTTATTTATCAAGTATATGATCGTGTAAATGTTTAATCAATGTTTGTTTTATGTTTTTGAGTTCGGTAAAAATATTGGGCTTGTAAAGGATATTATATGTGTTCTACTTATTAAATTATCTTTGATGACTATCTGTATGGGCATTCACTGTTCTAATTAAGTAGATATAGGTTTAAGTACGTTTGTTGTTTTTTTGTTTAGACGGAGGTTTTAACGTTTTTATTATTCAAACATTTAGTTCGTCTAATTATATTAACCATGGGTTATCACCGATCTTAATAAAAATTATTTAAAAGCCTCATGAAGGAGATATCCTCTCCAAGTCTGTAGAAGAAGCCTTGTTTTCAAGAATGCGGGTGAGCGCTCATCCTCGTCTCAGTATAGACGTATCAACCTCTGTCATTAGAAAACTTTCTGAAGCTATAATCAACAAAAGCGTTGCTAACCAACTCAGTAGAGACAACCTCTTGAGCTAGGAGCAGTGTGGATTTCGATCAGCTCGCTCCACTTCTGATATCCTAAGTTTCATTACGTGCAAAATCAATTCGATACTAGGCAACAAATCCATCTCAAGGACGATCGTATTTCAAAGACTTTTCACAAGGCGTGGTGTAGTGGGTTTTTGCTCAAGCACTCTAGATAAGGAATCACTTGAAGAGTCTTCTCAATTATCAAGTCCTTTCTAACGAGTAGATCATTGAAGGTAGTTGTTAACGGCCAGTCCTGGGAGACCAAAGCGAACAACCCAGGCGTCAGCTAAGGTTCGCTTCTGAATCCAACCATTTTTCTATTCTAAATAAATGATCAGCCTGAGAGTATACTCCGATGGTTTCTGAATATCTATGCTGAGGAAAACACCTGTATATGAGTGTACCACCAAAACTCTAGAAGATCAGAACTTGACAACTGATCTCTCTTCTAAACAGCAAACAAACAACAACACATCAAAACATCAATTCCTGTACGATCATCGAAGTTAAGCAATATCTACCCTGGTCAGTACCTAGACGGGTGACCGCTTGGGAATACCAGATGCTGTAAGCTAGGATGTACTGTTGGTGTAATGGATAATAGCTCGTAATTTTTAAACCGAGTTCCAATTCCAATTGGGTTCGTTATATTCACTTACGCGTAAGCACCGTTCTCACCTATCTATCTTAGTCAAAAAGACAAACTTTATTAAGATCTACAAAAGATAGGAAGTTGGGGAGAGCCATGATCGACAATCTAATAAAAGGGGACATATTCCAGGGTGATATCTGCAGACTCGTGCATAAATCTGACCATCATTCTATTTCAAATCGGGCTAATTTAGACATTTTAGACGCTTGTGTACGCCGCCTATTTGACTCGAATGCACTTCGATGTGGCGTAAGAATTAGCAAGCTAAATCTCGCTAGATGAATTGCTTCTGAGTAGTAACTTTTGGCCCTGACCCGGGTCTACGCACTCGGGTGTCCCACATTAAACCCGACCTTGTGTTACACGTTGCCGTGGGAAGACGGGTAAATACCTACGACTGAGTAGTAACTCAGTTGCGGCGGCACCTTTCTCATTGCACTAAGATAGGTGTGGCTGGTGTAATATCGGAACGAGCATGATAGTAGTTGCAAGGATTGCGTATTTTGTACTTTGTCCACGTGCATGCATATGTGCCCCACACATAAAAAGACCTTATGTCACACCTTTCCTTAGTGAGGAGGTCAGGTATATACCAAGATGCAGGTTGTTTTCTCTACTGATATAATATGGCAAAACTCGGAAAACATATAGTCTTAAGCAAAAGAAAATATTTATTTCTTAATAAATATTTTAAAAGATATTTTACTTCTTAGCTGCATAACGCTGGTTTACAATCCTTGCTTGAAAACATTTAAAAATTCCTTTATTTTTAATTAAATAAAGGAAAAACGTAATTAATCAGCATGATGAAGGTTAGGGCTACAGGCCAAAGTACGTCACTTGTGTAAAGTCAAATAAATTCTTAAATTCTCATTATATTATGGCAGAACACAAAGGCCGTACACCGATCGACTCTCGACGGAGTTATTCAAAGCTTGTGTTACCACGAAGAAAAAACGACGGAGATTTGTTTGCAAAACGTTGTTTGCAAGGAATATTAGAATACCCGTTATTAAATCACAGGTTTATTTATTGTTTAGAGTTATTAGAACTAGTCTACCCAATTGAAACATCCGGGTGTGTGGTGTGTAGATACTGAGCCAAATGCTAAAACTAGCTGCTTATAGAAACGTTACGGGGATTCACGAAACCAATAAGCTATTTACAGCAGTCGTAGTAGCAGTGGTGTTCCCTAGGATGGACTCATGGAGATCATTCTTCTACATGCTGGTTTAAATTCAGAGTTTTTCTCCTTCTATACAAGTCGATAACTAAGGCTAGAAAACTCAGTCTGTCCTGTTAATTGGTGAAGAGATGAATTCATCTTTTTTCCAAGTGTAATAGGACGTAGTTGAATGTAATGAACCCAACCGGAATTCGAACTCTGTTCTCAGAGTCACCATCCATTACTCTACTCTTCAAGGTTAATTTCGAAATTTCCTGAAAGTTACTCGGATTAACAGTCAGCAGAAAAAAGGGCTGATGGCATGACAGCCGAAAAGTTGTGATAATAACAACAAAGATAAAGATATTATTTCGACTCTAAATAAGTTATCATCCCAGAAAATTACGCAGCAAACATCGATAGATAGATTGGAAGACAAATAAAATATCGTTTAAACATTGTATATAATATAGATTTCTTTTTTTTCTCTATCCTATCTCGTCTAATTTGTCTTATTTTGCGTCCGACACGATTCCACCTTGTTTCTTACCCATTCCCTCCCCCGCAATCAACACAAATGATTATTCAACATTTAACTCTTTCTAACACTCTTTCACTTTGTTTTTGAATGCCATCAATCGAACGTCCTACTCACTCAGCTTCCTGGCTGGCTCACTTCCCGCTTAATTGTCTTGAAACAACGTATTTTATCAAATCTACAAGCATCCTCGCCACAACACGCCCACCGATGCCAGCAATCGGTGGGGTCTGCCAAAACAAAATGACCGAAAACAAGTTGTGAGTTTTCACGTTTGGTCACTGTTCAAGACTCAAGTAAGGATTTTGCCAAACTCTGTTTGAACGCAGCCTCGTTCTTGTTTGCGAACAAGACAAGTCAGCTGAGCTATCCCTGTAGAAAAGTAGATAGTTATGTGGCATACCACCTGGTTGCTCATTTTGTACCGATGTCAGATGTCCGGGTTCAAGCCCACGGACAAAAACCTGATCTAAAATACTGATTATCAAAGTTAGCAAACCTTTTACATTTGAGTGCTTGAAACATTTCAATCTCGTTACCGGTGACCTTGTAGTAGACTTCGATTAACTTAAGTCATTTTATTAAAAGTTTATATATATATATATATATATATATATATATATATATATATATATATATATATATATATATATATTTATTTCATATCTGAGGGATTAAACTTGTTGCATTTCGTTATTTTGTTGTTTCTCCTGAGTTCGGCATTTTCATAATTTGTAAAGTCAGACCTTCACTGCTTTATCTATATATAAAATTCTGCGACTTTCGTTAGTCCGTCCGTCCGTCACACCCTCAAAAATAGCCATACGTTGACTGATCGAAACCAAATTTTGGGGACAAGTGCCAACAGGTAAGGGCTCACAAAGTACAATTGGTTTTACTAGGTTGTGTAGCTTATTAAAATAAATTTTCATTAATTTCTTTGAAAAAATTTAAAAAGATTTTAAATTAACATACAAAATACTCGCACTATTTTAAAAATAATTTAATGATTAAAACAGCAAATACTTATTTACTAAAAATGCAATAATTCTTATATATACAAATATTCCATTTAGATTTTGCCCTGTTTGTGAGAACTATAAACATATCCCAAGTCCAAGTGCTGAAAAAGTTGGAATACGCATGGCCAGTTGCATGCTGCATGCCCAAGAGTAAGAAATCCTAAGAATTTATTTTTGGCTGTTAAAAATGAAAAAGGATAAAAAGAAATTTTCTAAAAAAATATTGTTCCACATGAAGCCCTATAAAATTAAATTAAAGAAATTAAATTTCCAAACAAATCAGCTTATTCAAATGTCATCGATTGGTTTGCGAAATTGAAATAAACGTAGAGTTTGTAAATCTCGACAAAAATGTTAGCGTTAATACTAAATACTGAGAGGATTTTAACAAGCGTCTAGTATTTATATAATTAAATACTCACGCGGAAGCCGAATTATAGTAAGGGCATAAAATAGATCATTAATTTAAACAGGTATATTTTTATATTTGAAAAAATATGACGCAATTTTTGATAGAATGAGTAAACTACTATATCTGTATATTGAAAGATTTATATATAAATCTTATAAGGACTTAACAAAATATGCCGTCACATATGACTGCATAAATAAACTTGTCCTTTTTTTATATTCAGAAATATTTAAAAAATTATGTTAAGCATTAATAACAATGTAGAATTAACAATATGATTTTCATGCATAAAATATTATACTAACATTTTATCTAACTTAACTAGAGTTATCTCCCTGAACTGACGAAGCCATGTGGCAAGCCATTGTTATGAAAAAGGTGAACTACTCGAAAATATTTTCTAAAATAAGGATCTGAAAAGACTGAGTTCGTGAAATTAGAGCTAAATACAAAAATAACAGCTGAAATATTTAAACACTGTTATTTTTTTATAATATGGTTTTTAATTGTTTTTATGGTTTACCAAACTTTGTGGCTTATTTAAAGGTGAAATATATATTTCAGATTGTAGAAAGCTGCTTACAGTCCTTGACGGTAAATGTAAACTATGAAATGGACTTTTTGAATCATTATTATTATTATTCATTTTGTAACGATTATTTCTTTCGTGTTATTTGCTTTGATTTTCATTAGAGTTCTCAGATTATTATTTCAAGACGGCCAAGCAGCGTGGATAGGAAATCAAAAGTAAGACGTCAGTAAGAATTGATCTTGCTTTCCCTATCCTTGGGGGGTTCGTCTTTCTGTTTCAACGCCGTTATTCATTCCTGTCGTTATTTTCATAACCCACTACTTGAAGTCCAGGGACAACATCGATAACCCGACGATGTTCAGTGAAGACAAAGTGATATGGAACGATAACCCAGTCCACGATAACTGAGAGCAAGAATCCCGTTCTATCAGTCGATAATCGATCGGATTGCTATCTAAGAAATCATTTTCTGTTCGCTGTTTAATAATAATAATAGTAATAGAAAAGATTTCCTCTTGGTCTTTTTCACGTGGACGTGTTACTTGTGAGGACAGAACAATGAACGTCAATGACACTGTCATACGAGCAATTACTGGCGGCACAGAATAATCCAACGTCTTGAATATGACATCGTCAAGTAGAGCATTGGAGATTTTACAAGTATACAGTCATATAGATTTTACTGGTGTATCTCGCGGAACTTACTTAGATTCTAAACAGTAAAACATCAAAGAACGCACAAAGTCGAACTAACAACACTTGTCTCGTTTAACATACCAATGAGCATAATTCATCGCCGCAGAAAGTGGAATCGGCGTGCCGAGTTCAAATTATAATCGCGTCACTTCTCACGAATACTCTTGGAAAAGGCATGAATCCACTTTTCCCCAGCTATCGGATGAATACCGGGAAAGTTTTGGGTTAACTTGCATTGTTTTGAAGGGCTGCTGACAGTCTAATGAAAGGAAAAACTGAATTTAAAACCAGCCTGTATGTAGTTGGGATCCATCGAGCTATCTGGCGCTAGACAATCGTACTACTAATACTACTTTTGTAGTATATGTGGTATCCCACTGAATAAGGAGTTTTAGGACATGTCCACTGAGTTCACCGTTTTTTAAGGTGAAAAAATTGTAGAATACAATTTGGCTCAGTTATCAGCGACGTGTCCTTTCGTTGTCGTACTTAACAGAAAACGTGATCCATGAGAAAAGGAAAGATTTCAAAAGAGAAAAAAGGAGTGTTCTCAGCGGACAATAGCAATTTCACAGCACCAGTTATACCAAACGGTCAGTTAATTCGAAACCAGCAGAACCATTTCTCCTTTGGAGATCGATCTCTCATTTGCCACAGTTGGGAGTTTGACAAATTACAAAGTGACTTCTCTGATGAATACTTGCAATTCCGACTGATTGAGACATTCAATTGTCTATAAAATACCAGGATATAGCCAACGGAATCTTGCCTGCGAAATTGACAGCACATGGTTCTTGATAATGACTAATAAGAGAGAAAGTACTTGAACAAAAAAAAGAACAAACAGGAACTTCAGAGAGTTTATCCATAATTTCGACCGATATGCAACAGCCTATTCGAAAATTGGAAAATACAAAATCAATGAATCAGACATTGTCAAGGGAATATAATAAAACGTTTTTGTCTGAACATTTACTGCCCAAAATATTTTATATATATATATATATATATATATATATATATATATATATATATGAAGAAAATATAGTCTTAAGATGTGCTATATTTATGGGATAAAGTGCTCAATATCAGAGGTAGAGGCGTGTGTAAATAAAAAAAGTGAACATAGAAGTCAACATGCAGAGGCGACGGACTGTTTCATGCTAGACGCAATCATCAGACCAATGTGTTGACTTCAATGTTCACTTTATATTTGCATACGCTCTATCTCCGATAGTGAGCACTTTATATCATAAACATAGCATACCTTAAAACTATATTTCTTCATATATATATATATATATATATATATATATATATATATATATATATGTATGTATGTGTGTGTGTGTCTGTCTGTCTGTGTGTGTGTGTTAAAATCATTGTTTCACTTTTATATCACCAGGCTAAGCTTCACCTTGTACAGAAGCATTCATTGCTGAAATCATTTGTTTTGAAATGCCGGCAAATATTTCTTTAAAGCAAATATTTAACCACTCAAAAAGAATGCACGGAATATGAGAGATTTTGAGAAGGTAAAGCAATTTCAGTCACGTATTATGATATGTAGTACCTTCAAAAAAAAGATTATATATATATATATATATATATATATATATATATATATATATATATATATATATATATAAATAAGTTTGATTAAATAGAACTGACAAGGTCAGTCTGTTTAATCTTGCTCAGTGCAATTCGTGAAAATATCGACTAGCATATCACGAACAAGAACGTAACAAAAATATTGGTGGATAATATCAAAATATTCTATCGCAGGCAATGCAAGAGAAAGATGAAAATCTTAGAAGCTATTATTATACAAAATAGAGAGCTCACATTAAATATCATTTTTAACATAGAAAAAGATATCTTGATGTCCATATGATATATTTAAAATGCGCATATATAAGATATCTACAATTAAGTGCTGGTGTTAATAAAATAGTGCTCGATGCAATATAACAGAGCTATTAGATATTAATAAATATACATTGTTACCCATCGGTACCACGAATCGGAGTTTTATGCACAACGTAATCTTCAGGTTATGAGTTAAGGCTGGCCATTTATAATTTAAATTTTATTAGAAAATATCTGGTTAATGCAATGCTGGCGTAGTCCACATATTATACGGCGAATATGGGTTTTTATAATATTTAAAAATTTTAAATAAACGGGCATAAATGGTACTCAAGAATATATATATATATATATATATATATATATATATATATGACATCATAAAATATTGTATTTAAAAACACACTCACAGTATATATATATATATATATATATATATATATATATATATATATATATATATATATATATATATATATATATATAATATCAAACACTTAATTTAATATACTGATTTCAGAAATTTAGGTCACGACACACCTTTAAGTCTCCTAGGTCCTTAAAATGAAATGCCCCCCACTCTTACATTGAGCTTAAACTTGCATCTTTCTTTTTCACACTCTCTAAATAGGATAGCAATGTTTCTTGATTTTTAACCTGGTTAATTTTTTCTCTCTTTATTTGTGATTTTATTTTAAGTCTGAAAAATTGAGAGTTGTTTTTTAAAACTCTCCTGAAAGAAAAATTATTACCCATGTGATTTTAGGTGTTTTATATTCATTAATAACTATTGCTGTCTTTCACATAGAACTCTCCTCGGATCTCTATCCTCCTGGAAATTCCATACGTATTACCATATTTTATTATTATTGTTGTGGTACGATCCACCTAATTTACATAGTGGAGTACCGACCATATAAATGTGGTTGGTACCGGGAAGACGGGGGAGGAAGAAGAGATCCAATCCAGAGACTCTGCCCGACTGCGACTAAGTCAACCCATTCTACAGGAACAGCGAATCCTTCTTTAATAAGATTTCTCGAACATTCACGTCGGTAGATGAAAATAAATAAACAGAACACTAACTCAAATACTACAATCCACTAAGTATAACATTTAAAGTGAGATCATCAGACAAACTGGTTTAATTTTTAAAATTGAACCTACTTATGCTTCTTTGGCTATGTTTTGTGGTGAGAAGGGGAAATTTCCTTCTGTGCTTGTTAGAGATGACACTGATGATCGCAAAAGCGTGAAACCCAGGGTCACAAACTTATATTCACACAACTATATATATATATATATATTGCACCGAAAGCATGCCAAAATCGATACATAATTCATTCCAATCGTGTCTCGATATGTATCAATGTATAAATTCTTTTTATGTAGGATATTCACAAAGCATGTAACTTGTTTAGCATTTTGTTAAATTAACTTCCCACCACCATTTTTATTTCTTAAGAAACGGCATAGACTATTTTGTATAATTTATATAACCATTTGCATCGGCTTTTGTATATGTCTGACTGC
>CAHIKZ030000003.1:317500-340000 GCA_903632075.3 Acanthosepion pharaonis
CAGATTATTTAAAGCCAGAAAATATTTTTAGATTGTGAAAATGTTTTTTGAGATTGTAATAATTTAGTAATACAAGTCTTAGGTAGGAGGAGTGGATTCATACCTTTCCCAAGGGTACTTTGCCTGTAAGTGAATATAACTGTGGTGAACAGCCCTGTGGAACCAAGCAAGCCAGAGTTGCTTGCATCTGGTCCATAGAAAAATAAGGCTCTTACCTTAACGGGCGGTACATGACATCGGCAAGTTTGCCCCGTGAAAATGACATTACTCTCGCGTCTAGCGGTATGTGTGGTAACGAGGGATTTTGTACAGTTAGGCATGCTTCCACCAATAGCAAACCGTGTGCTGATTGGTCGAAATGGAGGAGGATATTTGCCTGGATAACCGAGAATAAACGCGAAGAACGCTGATTGGTTGGTCGACCGCGGTGTTGGCCTGATAAAAGAGGGCTGAAGCAGTGAAAAAGGCAGAAGAAAACACGGATATACGTTGTGACGTGTTCAGAAAGCAAGAACGGCTAAGTGAACCAGCTGTATCTTGATTTGTACAAGTGACTTCGTATCATTACATTTAAATTACAATAACGAACTCGGGTCTCCGATTAATAATTCCGGGTCATTATCCAGTACACCCTCCACACATCCAAGCTTAGGACTCTTGTTATTCCTAGCAGTTACCCATTTAGATACTGACCAGGTTCGACGTTGCTTAAGTTCGGTGATCAGCGTGATGTAGCATATATATATATATATATATATATATATATATATATATACAAATCCAGAGGCAAGGTGATCATCTTGCATATTCGTCTCTGGATTTTGTCGAGGACCTCGTGACGTACATTGGGAGCACCAGACAATAAATGAAAGCAATATTCCATGCAAGGACGGATGGTTGATTCATAGATTTTAAGGATGGATGAGAAAAACTTTCTGGCACGACACAGAGAGCCAACCTTCCTTGCGGTAGATGAAGCTATTGATTCAATGTATTTATTCCACCTCATGTCAGTGGACAGGGTGAGACCAAAGAGGCGAAAGGAGGCGCTCTCAAGGACTTGGGAATCAGTCATTCTGATGGCAGGCAGGAAGGGTTCTCTGTGGTGGGTAAAGGAGAGCCGTTTCGTTTTTGGAGGCATTAAAGATAACCACAGTGTGGAGGTCCTTTTCGAGATACACAGCAATTATGGGCAATATTGGAGGTGGCGAAAAATTCCATAAAGATGTCACAGTAAAAACAAAAGAATCCAGACGAAATATAAAAATTGAACTAGAACTTTTTTCCGGGTTAATTTTTTTTCTGTCCACGTGTTATATTACTCAAGTGATCTGATAGTTTTCGACTAGATTTTGGCTCCGATTATGACTGTAGAGGACTTTTTTTTGTTTTCTAAAACCCTCTTCAACCGTAATCGGGGCAAACAGCTACCCCAAAATTATTAAATCTCTTCAGTAATAGAACAAATGAAGAAAAATTGACCTGGAAAATAAAAGTTCCACTTTATTTTTTATGTCAGGTCTCGTTGGAAAAGGTCACAAATGTGACCAAAAATTTCGATTTTTAATATGTTTCTGATCATGGATCCATTTAGTCAAAAAATCTACTAATATACAATAAATCTTATTAGTCTTATTATCAATAGTATTATTTTATTTTCTTTCATCGGCCTATTATATCTACAGATTATAAGAAGCATACGTGATCAAAATTTGTTTACCACACACACACACACACACACACACACACACATATATATATATATATATATATATGCGTATTAGGATATTAAAACATGTTAAAAATCGCTACACAATTACAATTATGTTTCGATGCCATAAATGTGTCTCTACAGGCGATTGAAAGATCAACTTAATTTAAAAAAGCAGAATACTTTTAATAAATAATTGCCGTGATTAGCCAATCAAATGTGACCTACGCTAAATTTAAATTCATCGGAAAAAAACTTTTTAATATAGGTCATGACACGAAGTTGTTTGCCAATAAAACCTTAACTACTTCCTTATCGGCAGATACAGATTGTTACATTATTTCGAAAGATGTATCGAAGTCTGACGCTCAAATTTCCCAAGAAGCAAAAGCGAAAGAGATGGGGAGTCAATTTAACATAATGCTAGCCAGTTATATGCTTGTTCAGATTCTTATATATAATTTTGAAGTTGATAAATGAAAGACCCCTTTAAGAAATTGGCAAACAACTTAACCTTTCGAGGAAAAAACTGATCAAAAATACAGAACTACTCTTAAATTAATACGCAACCGTTAAATAAAGAGCATCCATATAAGATGCTCTTTATTTAATAATAATAATAGCAATAATATATCTATCTATCTATCTATCTATCTATCTATATATATATATATATATGTATACCAAAATTGCAAGGGTAACATATTACTCAAGGAAAGGAGTCCAGTATGAATAGTCACGATGAACCCACATTTTCCAGTTACTGTTTGTCTCATTGTTAAAACATTGTTTTCGCAAACCACGAAAGATCTAAAATTTATTTTCGGTATGCAGACAAGATTTTCATTTCAGTTTACAAAAAAAAAAGAATCTAGACCACAAAACTAGATTCGAACAAAACACACGAACTAATAAAAACTTGATTCCATTTTGAGACGTTCTCAGCGAATTCAATAATCATCCATTTACAACCATATTATATATGAACCAGTAAACACACTTGTCATTTCAGTTAGACGGTAAAAAATACTAGCGAGAGGGTATGCAGTCACATCATCGAAGTGGCTATTCCTTCAAGAACTAACTAGCGCCAAAAAGGCGCTAGTTAGAAACGGTTTTTGAAACTAAATTATAGACATAAATTAAATTGTTCCTTCCATGACTAAGCATAAATAACAGTTTATAGAGGGAACAGTAATAATATTAATAGATTTTATCGAAACCAGATACACAAAAATTTAGAAACAGGTGAAATCGCTTTAAAAACGTTACAAAAAATTTATAATATCTGTTGAACAAAATAAAAATTCCAAATTTATTAAAATATTATAAAAAAATTAAAGAAATATGTCTTTATCAACAGCCACAAAACGCACTGGTGAAACGCAGACTATATCAGACCAACATTATGAATTTAAATGCCACATAATGGCGTCAAGGTAGTGTGGAAGGTATTTGTCTTAAAGAAAAGAAGTTTTATATCATGAAACCTGAATATTAACCTTATGACCCTCCCCACACACGCATATATATATATATATATATATATATATATATATATATATATATATATATATATATATATGCATGTTTCATTAAAACGATAGACAATGTACTACAGTTAGTTTTTTATTTAATTTTTCTTGTGTTCGAACAAGAGCTTTCTTTTTCTGGACAAAGGGGTGTAAGAACTGTCCAAATGTTTTATATTTCCGAGCGCTTTCGGCTATACCTTTAGCCATTATCAAGGATGATTCAATTTTTCAGCTTAATTGAGTGTGTGCGTTCTGTGTATGTCTTAGTGTGTGGTAGGTATGTTTTTAATTTCCGAATACGGTTAGCACATTGTGGCTTTGTTCGTAGTTAATATTGTTAAGAGTTGCCTTTTTCTTTTTTATTATTAAAGCTTCCATTATTTTTAGTCTTTTTTTTTGCAGGTGGATGCAGTTAATATATTTGTGTTTTCTACTAGTATGTTTCTAATGGAGTCGGGTAAATTTGTGTGTGTTTAAATGGGTTCTAATGGAGCTGTGATCAGATAGGTGTAACGTAAGACGTGTGGATAAGCATGTGGTTGTGTAACCGATGTAATTATTTATGAGACATGTTTTTATGCTTATACGTTCTTTTTATAGATACAAATATTTTATTAAATGCTCCTTTTATAATAAACAGTATTGAAAACATTTACTGACCTGAATGTCCGAGAAATTTCTTAGAAATAACTTAAAAAGAATTGTCGGGTTTTGTCCATTCGAATCCTGTCGAAGGACACATATTTTCTATGAAAATTTCTCGGGCATTGAGGCCGGTAAATGGTGTTAACACTGTTTATTATAAACAGAGCATTTACTTAAATATTTGTATCTATAAAAGAACGTATAAGCATAAAAAAATGTCTGAAAATAATTGTTGGACTTTATGCTGTCCATTTTATGATATATATATATATATATATATATATATATATATATATATATATATATATATATATATATATATATATATTTAAACAAATCTTTTGGTCAAGTGGATCCTAGTAATAAATTTTTTTAAAACTAATCCACAAAAAAACAATGTAATTATTAATGCAGAGTTATATAATTAGTAATCAATAAAGTCCAAAATGATATAGATAATTAGTATTAAAATGTCCACATAAAACAAATTAAAATTTCCATAAGTTTAACTTAATTAGCTCCTATATTTCCATAATATTGACTTTCCTTTAACTCTTCAAATATCGAAAGTATAACTAATTCTAATTTCAATATTTTTAGAATCTCTTTACACTATAATATTTATATTTGATCAATGTCTCCTTAACATTCTTTTCCTTAATCCCTTACAACATTTATGTATATATTTTAAATTTATTCATTTTTTAACCCGCTTTTTATTACTCTTTTAATTTTATATTATTATTTCATTCTTCATATAATCCCAAATTAGTGGCATATGGTTAATATTCGTGTTTAATTTTATAAAACGTCTTCTTTCAATATATATATATATATATATATATATATATATATATATAATTAACTTTATTTTTAGTGGATAATCATATTTGAATAGACGATCTATTCATTCGAATGACTATTTTATTTTAACGATCGACAAATCTTATTAAAGAAAATGCGCTCGCTGCCACTATTCGAACCTGCGTCTACTTTCCAAGAAAAACCATCGTTAGATCTTACGTCCTTTTGCTACCCGGCTACTCTCTCTGTCGCACGCACACACACACAAAAACACACACATAGATATTTCTTTTTCTCAAAGTCAGGTAATAACATCTATGACTGAGGATGGTAAATGTTTTACCAAAAGTACATGCAATATGGACCGAACATCTAATCCATTTTACAATTAGTAGAAACAAAGGTCGTGTCGTTCAGTGGTCAGTGAGTTAATGCCCTATTTATTCTTGTTAGCGAAGGGAATTCGCCATTAATTACATTAACTTTTTTGATTTATTCTTTGAATGACTAATTTACAAGATTAATTAAGCTGCATTAGTTATATATATATATATATATATATATATATATATATATATATATATATATATATAATCCATAATTTTCACATATATCTGTATTTTTCTTTGAGCTATATCTAAGGTACGCTTGGAAATATCTACATATCCAGTGAATATATATATATATATATATATATATATATATATATATATATATATAGATAGATAGATAGATAGATAGATAGATAAATAGACAGTGAGATTTCACACAGGAATATCATATTCAGTGAAGTCTTATTATTACTCGCCTCTAACAACAACTACATTTTTATTGAAGCAGTTAATTGCATTTTATTGTAAATATTCTAAGTCATAAATATACACACACGGCAAGATCGAAGAAAGATGTCGCAGTTTTACATAACAGAAGCTGTTTGATGCATGTGTTTGCGTTATTTATGTCGATATTACGTAAGGCTTTCTAAGTCGGGCAAAAGGATAAAAAACTAAAGTACGAGTAAAAATTGCAATGCTCAATATCATTTGTTCTACACAGTTGAATAAATGAACATTCGCACATTAAATAGACTATATATATATATATATATATATATATATATATATATATATGGTGGACTCTCCGTCTTATTCGACGGTTGAGGGTCAAGTAGCTCTGTTCCTAGGAACCGACAGCCCAGACACCAGTACATATGATTATAGTAATGAATGCTTTGTGCAGAACCAACCACAGCTTTTGAAGGGACGAGGTCCCCAAACAAACCTCTAAAGGTTTGAATTCAGAGATGTCCTTCTCCAAGACTAGTTGCCATCCAAGGCTATAGAACCAAGTCTGTCCTGTTATTTATCCATAGCTGGAGGGAGAAGGAGAGGATTCTTATATTTCTCAAGGGTAATAGCACGTTAGTGAATGCAATGGATTCGGCTGGAATTCAAACTCTCCGATTCCTCAATCCGAGCCCCTATATATTAATCCAACGTGCCTCTTTTATATATATATATATATTTATATATATATATATATATATATATATATGTGTGTGATATTATAATATATAATTTAATTACAAATTATTAAATTCTCTACTTATAATAAACCGTATTAACGACATTTACCAGCCTGAATGTCCGAGAAATTCTCGTAGAAAATATGTGTCCTCCGACAGGAATTGAACCTGTATTCTATCCAGAACCATCACATAGCCTGACCTGCCTTAACCGATTGGGCCACAGAGGATCGCTCGGCTAGTGAGGTTGATTTTACTGCTTTTAAACTACAATCTTCCACGATTCTCTCACGTACATTCATATCTGCTCATGGCGTATCCAAATGTAAACAAATGACATCACACGTTATGAAACGGACAAAGTCCGACAATTACTTCAAAACATTTTTTTCTTCACATTTGATATGCCATGAACAGATATGAATGTACGTGACAGATTCATGGATGATTAAAGTTTAAAAGCAGTAAATTCGACCTTGCTAACCGATCGATCCTCTGTGGCGAAATCGGTAAATGCACGTCAGGCTGTATGACAGGATACAGGTTCGAATCCCGTCGGAGGACGAATATTTTCTATGAAAATTTCTCGGACATTTACGCCGGCAAATGTTTAATACTGTTTATTATAAACAGAGCATTTACTTAAACATTTGTATATATAAAAAGAATGGTAAACAAAAATGTCTTAAAATATATATATATAACTAAAATAAATCCTAAACAGCCAGGAGCACCTACCTAGGTTTCACCTAAACGGATATTCAGGGTTCTACTCGCTCGGATTTCTTTTTCTTTGGACTAAAAACTTAAAGCACTGGATGATTTATTTCGCCCTGTTCGAATGTTTTTAGTTTTTTCTTTTTTTTTATTTCCAATTTTTGTCTCGGGTACCAATTTGTTTTGACATATCTACAAGTTGGGCTATCTGAGTTTTTTTTTTACAAACGAGTATTACTATTAGTATATATATATATATATATATATATATATATATATATATATATATATATATTATGAATAAAAATGACAATAGGAAAACTGTTAATTTTTTTTTTTCGTATTTTGCTTTGATAAAGACCACACTGGACGAAACGCGTCAGCAATTACCAGTTTTCCTATTGTCATTTTTATTCATAAATATTGTCTTCTCTACTGGTTATATCGGAGAAATTTTCATATATATATATATATATATATAATTATTTATTTAAAATATGTAACATAAATATGTTATAAAATCACTACAAAAATAGTCATTTTGTTTCAACACCGCTGGTGTCTTGAATGTAGATTGTAGAATAAAGGTTTTAAAAGGTTCAAATTAATTAACCACCCCTCGTAAGGGGAAACGATATATATATATATATATATATATATATATATATATATATATATATATATATATATATATATATATATATATATATATATATGAAAAGTGTATATAAATATAAATAAATATATATATGTATAATTATTTATATATTATATGCGCGGTACTTATTAGAAAGCGCTCAATATCAGAGATAGAGCTAACATATTTGGTTGGATAGATGTGAGTTTGTGACCCTGGGTTTCACGCTTTAGCGATCGTCAGACAAACTGATTAATGTCTTAAAAATTTTTTACTTTTACCACTTTACAATATCTATTAACTATCAATATTATCATTACCACCAACACACAGCACCATCACTTACACATCACACCCACTATTAACATATAATCCACTACAATCTTTATTACTCCCCCAGCATATTTAATACCTTAATACAATATGATCAGATATAATTTCCATATATAACCATGAGAACAAACACCTATTACCAGGCAGCTTTAATATAATAACAATAATAATTTTGTAATTAAAAATTAAAAATTATAGCAATCTTCAATTACCATAATTTTACACAGAATACCTATTATCAGGATTTATACCAAAATAATTTAATACATATAACAAAATAAAACGAAAATAAAATAAAAAACCAACAACGACTTTTTAGTTCAAGCTACCACCACTATAACTACATTCATGGTTTTATCATTCTCCCGCCACCGTTACTAATCATTTCTACCAATTTGCAATTTCTTCCAATTTACAATAACTATTAGCTAAATATCATTGTCTCCAATCCCTTGAAACATTACTATCACATCATATCATATAGACCCGTTCTTAAATTGAACCAACCTCTCACCCAGTATATTAAACATCACCATATAAATTAAACAATAAGGATTACAAATTTCTACCTGTTACATATACACAGTCACCAAAAACAAACAATAAACCAGCTTTAAATATAACAAATAAACCCCCATTTTTTTCAAAAAATTAAAAATAAATATAAATAATAATAATTTTTACCTATCATAATTTTACACAAACCCCACCACACGTATATACATACATGCGAGGAAATATTTTTCAGCGGAAAAAAAAATATATATACATAATATGACATGTATACAGTCACGAGACACTAACGTAACATTTCCGCCACACTTCCAATGTTTAAATTTCAACATTTCAACATACAAATGCGTATGTATAGACATAACACCACCCGTATACATACATGTGTCATAGCCGAAACTGCCCACATACGTTTTATATATGTATGAGTCCCGACGGACGACCAAGTATGTATATGTGTCTGCATATATCGATGTTTGCGTTAGTACGATGAATGACAAAACGACGAAATTTCCCCACCACTTCCACAATAACACCAATACACGCAATCTACATAAACCCAAATTTTTAAGACATTAATCAGTTTGGTCACAAACTCACATCTATCCAACCAAAATATATATATATATATATATATATATATATATATATATATATATATGTATGTATGTATACATAAAAAGATGTTTTGGGGAATTTCGAAACGAACCCTGTAGTCCTCGAGCGTAGATTGTTCTAATTACACATTCCATGCCTTTTGAAATTTCAGTTTCATTTAATTCCCTTTGATAAATAACCAAAACTTTTATCCACTACGTCATATGTCGTTCAGGATCTAGGGGATAAAAGCGTTGTTTGATCCAAAAGTGACTTAATCCAAACTGTTGTAAGTTAATACCTGGCCACAGCTGTGGGAAGAAAAACTTGGAGAGTTAAGTTACAACGGTCGAAACGTCGTTATAGCAATGAGGACAACTGTTCGAACAATGTAAATAGTGTAAATACTTACAATTCCTCATCACAGAATTATAGACAGATCCTGAAGGAGGCCGGAGCGTACAATGTTCGAAACGTTGTGAATGTGGAAATACAATGCTTATGAGTCACTGAAGATAGGTTACTAAAAGATCTAAAAGAAAGAATAATAAGTGAAGATTATGAGGATAAGTAGGAGAGATAGTATTGACACAAGATGTTAAGATTGTAGTATTCGGTGAAAAAAACACGCAGCTGTATTTTCCAGAAAGTAACGTTTATTGGGAAGAAGCTGAGAGGAACTTTTTTTTCTTACAAATGGAATACATAGAGAATGAAGGCAATTGAACCCTGCGGAAATAATATGACGGGAGCTGTTTTAATTGAAAGGTTTCTGGCCAAAATTTGATGATGTGTCAAATGCTTCAGAAATTTATTTGCCAACTCACCTGCGTGGAATTTGAGTGAAATCTTCTAGGGTTAATTTTATCACTGGTCACTGCTTTTAATGAAATTCGGGCGTAAAAATTAATGTCGACATATAGCAATCTAACACTGTGTCCGTTTGAATAAAGCCTTATAGATTATCGAATACTTGATTATATCTCCAGTATTACCGACGTTACCAGTTGTAAGAGGTTGCGTACAATTTAGACCGGTATATTTATGTAAATATTGTGGTTGTGTCGAGTTTAGTAATATCTACGAGTTCTCTGTCAGTTAAAAAGGTCGGTTCCCGGTTCGATGCCTTTGATTGCTAAACAGAATTTATGGCGACATATTACATATTTATGTGTGGATATCGACTCTATTGGGTAACACAACTGGGAAGAGAATTTAGAATGTAAAATTATTTCATGTCGGTATTCAGAAGTATCACATTGAAATATCTTGAGTGCACTTTAAATTGGGTAACAAGACAAAACTATTTATATGATATCTTCGGAAAATTTAAAATAGGATTATTGGAAAAGTTTTCAGATAAAATCAGTTTTCTACCTTTTGCTCGTTTTATAATCTTTATCGAGAGATTTGTTCAATTTGAAAATCTGAATATTTAATATGATTATTTTGTTATATACATGTGATTACAGTAAAGCTTACTACATTTACATACATCAAATATCGTATATAAATGATATCTACATATATATATATATATATATATATATATATATATATATATATATATATATATGTATGTATGTATGTGTGTCTGTGTGTACACAAATGAGAGAAAGAACAGAGGGGTAAAAACCGAAACAGAAGTTTTGTGTAGCGATGTAAAATCTTTTTATTGCAATTTTATAATAAAAAATAATAATAACACACACATACACACACACACACACACACATATATATATATATATATATATATATATATATATATATATATATATATATATATGGTAGCAAATGCTGGACAATTTTGCAGACAAAGAGAAAAAAGGACTATATATTAAAAGAAAGAAACTTTTAGGCTCCATTAGTTTATAATTTATTTCACCAGAGAGAAAATAAAATTCTCTGGTGAAATAAATTATAACTAATGGAGCCTTAGAGTGGTCTGTTTTTCTTTAAATTAAATTATTCGCCCTGACTTAACATTGAGCTCTCAGGATTTTTTATCCTCTTTGGGAGTATCCATACGGATTACCAAGATTTTTTCGTTATATATATATATATATATATATATATATATATATATATATATGTGTGTGTGTGTGTGTGTGTGGTGCAAGGGGTAAATCATAACATTTAATATTTATAATTTCTTCTATTCTTTAGGACACATATTAAGATCACTATGGCAACATTTATACAAAATGGGTTCGACCCTTTTCTACATGTGTCATTTTGAAAACCAAGTTTTCAGTAATTCTTCCAAGGCCTCCATATACGCTCGCTATATCGACGATGTCTTCATATTATCAAACAGCTTCATAGAAATTAAAAACTGAAGGAGACTTTTCAGAATAGTTCCGTCCTACAGTTTGTTTATGAACTTAGTATTAACAATAAAATCTATTTCCTTGACGCAATAGTCGATACCAATAACCATTATTTTACCACCTCCCTTGACAAAGACACTAGCAGAATGTCATTACAGCTGCTAAATAATATTTATAAAAACATGATTTACTGAGGCAAAGTAATCTATTCTTCAAACATATTCTATAAGGAACCTTGCAACATTAAACAAACCCTAAGCAGCAATAATTTCCCTAACTACGTCGTTGACGAACAAATAAAATTAGCCTTGACGAAATTTTAAAAAACAATGATGACAGTCCCCTCCATGATGGAAACACATTAACTTATTCTATCGTAACAAAATATACTCAACTATAAGGAGGATGAAAAAAGAAGTAAAATCATGATTCACCGATACATCTCATTAAATAGACATAAACACCCAAGATTTTTCATTTACTATCATAGGTTTAAAACATTTAACTTTGCAGTTATTGGCAGTAAAAGCTCGGATTCATTCTCGTCGAGGCAGCTTTCACAGGCGTTGTTTGAATATATTTGTTGCGGAACAGCTAGAGAGGAATATTCACTTGTCATGATTGTAGCGCACGCAATATAGTTCTCGTGCGCAGTAATTGGGACAAGTTGAGACGAGTAAGATCAGTAAAAAAAGGCTGTTAACTACATTCTTCCGCACGTAGCTTTCCTCAGCAAATGTATGTGAACAACGCCAGTAATGGCTGCCGCCAACGACGCGAATGAATCCGAAATTTTACTGTCGATAACTCCAAAACGATAGATTTTATCAAATTTATCAAGTCATTTTCGAATGAAGCATGTATATTTATACCGAAATGTAAGTAATCGGGAAATTTTAAATGCAAACTGAACGCGGGTCCTAATCTGAAAATTAACCAATAAAATATCATTCACCACAGGAGACATTATCTTGAAGTGCATATGATATAAGTAATAGGCGCACATATTTTATAAATATTATAATAATAAAAACCTAAAATAAAAAAAAATTAAATAAATAAATAAATTGCATTCTTTTGTTCCTCGTTCCCAATAGTTGTCACACATGACAACACGCGAGACCATTCAAAAGGTTCAGCTTCCAAAAGAATTCCAGGATGTAGACAAAAAAATACTAACCACCACACGGACGCCACATCCGTTCGTGATAATTACCGCGAAAGTCGGAAGTACTTAAACAAAAATAAAAACACTAACAACTTCGGACAGTTTATCCACAACTTCGAGCAAAGTAATCATCCTTTAACTGAAAATTGTTAAAATACAATAAAAAATTGAACTTTTCGGTTATTCTAAATCAAACGTGTTTGTATGTGTGTGTATGTGTGTGCGTGTGTGTGCGTGTGTGTGAGTGTGTGTGTGTGTGTGAGTGTGTGTGTGTGTGTGTGTGCGATGCGTGTGCGTGCGTGTGTGTGTGTGTGTGTGTGTGTGTGTGTGTATGTGTGTGTGTGTGAATAAAGACAACAGGAAAGCTTATCTTAGCCGACGCGTTTCGTAGTCCGAGGGACAAAACAAATGTCCCTCAGAAAGCGTCGGCTAAGATAAGTTTTGCAGCTTTAGAAATGTTTGTCTTTATTCATACCTATACACACACACATGCACATCCCTCTGTATCCCACACACACACACACACACACACATATATATATATATATTTATATCTATATATATTATTCAAGATATGACTAAAATATATCAGTAAAAGGACAATATTAATATGAATAAAGACGATGAAAGGAAAACTTATCTTAGCCGACGCGTTTCGTCCTCTGAGGGACAAAACAAATGTCCCTCAGAACGCGTTGGCTAAGATAAATTTCCTTTGTTTTTATTCTTATTGTCTTTTTACTGATATATTTTATTCATATCTGGAATATATATATATATATATATATATATATATATATATATATATATATATATATTGTGTGTGTGTGTGTGTGTGTGTGTGTGCACATGTAACTGGCCATAGACTACTAGCAGAATACGTTTATATTGGTCTTTTATAAATATTGAATATTTTGCTATCTGATCACACAAAATGTAATCTGTACCGTTTTCGTTTCGTCATGAATATAAATAAAAAATAGTTTCAGGACAAAGCATTTGATTCTGGAAACATCGGAAATGGTAAATAGCTTCTTTAGAAAAAAAGAGAATGGAAGAGTATCGATTCAGAGAAATCGATGCAGAATAATAATGGTTCCCCGCTGCAAGCTTACGTTTGAAATAAGAAATCAACATGCGTAGGCAGAAAGGTCATTCCTTCCCCCGTCGAACCGCTTTTGTCATTGTCCTTGGCACGGTCCTCACACTTACGAAAAAGCATTGTATGACATTTCGCTTTTTTATTAGTCTTAACAAAGAGTATTGTTCCATTTTTCCATCTTTGACTGAGGCTACTCCAAGAGAAAGAAACCAAGAAGCAAAATCTCTTGGCATTGTTCATTGAGTTCCACTTACTGATATGAAATTCATACACACAAATGACAAATGGTTCATCTCCTGATATCTGATACGAGGTAGGAAACTATATAAAAACTACTGTAGTTGCCTCTCCACAATGTGACAAATGTTAAAATATGCAAATTTCTTTTTATCTTCATCTATATCCCGTATCCCGTGAGGACGTAGGCGGTCATGGCACTCCACAACATCCTATCTTTTGCAGCTTTTAGAAATGTTTGGTTCTTATTATCACTTATCATCCCTATTCTGCTAGCAATTTCCACATGCTCGTTAGCTAATATCCCCTCTGTATCCCTCTGTCTTGTCTGGTCAGTATCTGGATGGGTGACCGCTACGTAATACAAGGTAATAGGTACTTCTATGTGCGAGCAGTATAATAGACTTACAGGTATATCCCGTTCAGACGCTGTTTCTCGTACGATCACCGAAGGTAAGCAACGTCGACTCTGGTCAGTACTTAGATGAGTGACCGCTAGGTAATACAAATACAAATACTGGCGTACTTCTATGTACGCTTACGATCACCAAATAATCGAGGCGTACTTAGATGAGTGGGCAAAATATGCTGTTGAGACGTTGCTTTCTGTTTTTATTACGATCACCGAAGGTAAGTAACGTCGAGTCTGGTCAGTACTTAGATGAGTGACCGATAGGTAATACTAGGTACTTCTATGTGCGGGCAGTATAATAGGCTTTTGTCCATATCACGCTAAGATCAAAGAAGTTAAGCAATGTTGAGCCTAATCAGTAGCTTGATAGGTGACCAGTTGCGAATATTTTTAGCTGTAAGCTTGGATGTGCGGGTGGTGTAATGTATAACTGCTCGGAATTAGAAATTGGAGAGCCTAGTTCCAATCTTTGTCAGGTTCGTAATATTCAGTTACTCGCACTTACCTTGGAAAAAGTAGTGATTTGCCATTTATCTCCCTAGCGATAGGTTTATTAGTAGGACTTTTATTAGTAAAGTTTTACATTCTAAAATATAAGCAACGTTTTTCTGTCTTTTAATAACCATACAAATAGTTGATAAGCCGTAAAAAATATCAATCGATCGATCAATGGGTCTTGCCTTCAATATATCCAGTGAATATCGAATTCTCCAAGCCTTACTTTCTCATTGTGTATCCTAGAAATTTGAAATGTCTCTGATTCTAGTATAAGACTTTTTTTGTTTTCTTTTGCCTTCAATCTTCTTCCATGTTTTCATGTTCCATCCTTATTTTCAGAATACGGGCATATGCTCGCTGCTGCAAAACAAATTCTCTGGTCAGCAGTAGGTGACCGATTCTTTCTGCGGTAGATAGGCGTAGGTTTGTCCTGCTATTTAACCATAGCTGAGGGGAGAAGAAGAGGATTGATACCTTTCCCAAGGGTCTTCTCTTTGTCTGCGGGGAAATTGTCCAGCATTTGCTACCATATAGAAGAACTGACATTACATTACAATTCAGCACTCAATCTTTGTTTCTAAAGAATATTTTCTAGTCTTTTAATAATTCGCTTAGGTTTTGAAATGCATATTTTGCCATTCCAATGCACTTTTGAGTTTCGGTGACACATTTTCCCAGAGACGAAAATTTCTGTGCTTGCTTGATTATAACATCTCCAAAGCATAGCACGTATATTGGGCTGGAGGGTGTACGTATTCCAAAAGAGTTTTCTTTTCTCGAAGAATTACGCGGGAACATCTCCCAAAGAAATGACGTCACATGGCTGCCAGTAAATTTTCGATTCATTTCCGACTCGTACACATAAAAGGTGATTAATAATGATATGGCATGAAAAGTAATTATGAAACGTGTGGGTAAGGAGTAACCGAGAAAAATATGGAGGTAAAGAGTGAAAAAGAGAGAAATGGAATACGGAGAGAAAAAGAGAGACATTGAAGATCAAACAACAATGGACACATTATAAGGATAGATCATGTATAAAAAGGAAGTGTCTTAACATAGGACGGAAGATGTGACACGGAAATCCCAAGGCGCATTGGGATAGCGAAAGATGCCTTCAAAATCTAAGCAAAGTATTAAGAAACAGGAAAAATTCGTTAGAAACAAAGAAAAGATTACTGAACTCTTAAGTAATATCAATCGTCCTATATGGTAACAAATGCTTTGCAATCTCATCACAGAGAAGGAAGAGACATGAGGCAACAGATATGTGGTTCTACAGGAGGATGCTGAGAATAAAATATACTAAACATGTGATCAATGACGAGATTTTAAAGAAAACGCTGTTTGTGGAAACCAAAAGGACACTTGTACGCATCATCAGAAAGATATATTTGAAATTTCTAGAAAACGTAATGAGGAAAGAAGGATTGGAGAATTTGCCACCCACAGGATATATTGAAGGCAAAAACAAATAAACTATCGATCGAACTTACATAAATGGTTGGCAGAACAGGAATTAGGAGAGATAGCAAAAAGTCAACCATTATTAAGAGAGACAAAGAAGAAATTGTGGAGAGCCATGATCGCGCACGTTCTGAATAAGAAATCAGGAAGAGATAAATAGAGAAAGAAAGAGAGAGAAAGAGTGAAAAGAGTGAAAGAGAGTGAGAGAGAGAGTGAAAGAGAGTGAGAGAGAGAGAGTGAAAGAGTGAGGATGAGAGAGAGAATATGAGAGAGAAATAGAGAGAGAAAGAAAGAGAGAGAGAAAAGAGAGGGGGAGAGAGAGGAAAAGAAAGAAAGAAACAGTGGATAAAAATAAATGGAGACTGAGAAAGAGTAAAATATAGAAGTAAGGAAGAAAGAAAGAAAGAAACCGTCTTGGCAAATGATTTGTCCAAATTGCAATTGTCTCTCGATTTATTTCTATTATTCTGTCCACACGTCCTTCCGAATCCTGCAGCTAATAAGGATGTCCGTAAGTGACTAAACACTCTCTATTAGCTGCTAATCTTAATAAATCACTATGTATAATAGCACTTTATCTAATAATCAACCAGCATTTAGAGCTTTCTATACGTCCCCCGTAACAAGGTAAATATCTCATATCGGCGTTCTACTGAATATTTCCACTTTAATCGATATCCGAAGTATCAATATCATCGATAATTCATGCCCTATATTATTGGCGTCTTCTATGGTACCAGAGTTTGGTATTCGAGTGTCGATAAAATAAGCAAAGTACTTCAAATTGCGATATTGATGTCAAGCATATTTCCATGTTTGAATGATTGGAACATCCGACTCTCTGATCATCTTGTGTCGGACAAAATTATGAAGAAAACATTCCAATGATAATGTTCTATGTTGTGATATGCCAACTTCAACTCATTTCACAACTTCATATGAATTATTGTTTATTCTTGACAAAATCCAGAGAAGGGACAAAAATACAATCGATTCTGACCTGACCACTGGCATCTCGTCACTGATCTTCTGTTTTTTCTCACCGAAATCTTCGTGAATTATTTTTTTTTCTAGTGGCCCGACTACATGAATTTAAGCGTGCTACTAGATTGGCATCTATGTCTTACCATTTTATTGTTGAACTAGCGAGAAGAATGGTGGAGTCACGGTGGAGTCATGGATAGCGGCTCGGATTGTGGCAATCGTAGAGCCGAGTTCGAAATCCAGTCAAAATCCATTCACTTGCTTTCTGCATTTCAGCGCACAATGTCCCTGCGGACATTGGCAAGCATGTTTGGGTTGATGTTAGGTTTTATATAACCCACTACCATAGTTCTCCTTGTTTGAGTCGTGGTGTTCTTTGCTGGGTTTTCGTGTGCAGTAAAGAATGATGTCATGACTTGTTGATACTATTCACGAGACCATTTCGTTCTTTTTTTATTATTATTTGATTTGGCATTGAGTCACTTGAGTGGTGATCTAGTGTCTCTTCGTTTTTGGAAGAGTTTGTTCCACGGACAGAATTTTCGGCCTCAGACTGGTTCCTATCTGAGGTACGGGGCCCTTGTTGACCCGGGTTACGACCGATCCGGTATGAAATTTAATCGGAAAGTTCATCAGAACAGTTATCATGAAAATATTTATAGAAAAGGCAGGGGGAAGCTACATTACGGCAGCAGAAAAGAGATTGAAGCCGAGATGCCAGGCCACACCAATAACATTGCAGATTCTTTGGATTTTCTCAAGAATATCTGAATATATAGTAGAAACACTAGACCATATGTGGCAGCAATATTCAAAGTATAAACGAACGAACTCGTAGTGATAACTTTATCATACCTGTTGCTAGACACTAGCAAGGTTACTGAACACACCATATTAAAATTTACAAAGGATTTTTCAAACCAGTCAGTGGATGATAAATTATTGAAAAAAATAATTAACATCCATTGACAGCTTTGAAAAATTCTTGTAAATTTTATTTCAATTTACAAAGTGAAAATGATCATTAACCTAATGTAATCATAATTCCTATTGTATAATATATATATATATGTATGTATGTATGTGTGCGTCTAAATGTCGTAAACATTAAAATAACACTGATATCTCATTTTAACAGATATTTTTACCAAAATTACACAGAAATAGCTCGAAATACTAAAGGCTAAAGTTAATCAATAAAATCGCTGTTGGCTTCAGCTATGGTTGTCAGACAACTTCGGAATCTCCTGCAACTCTTCTGGACGGCCGCCTTGTTTAAGTTGGAGAATGCCGCCATGATCCTTGCCTTCAGTTCATCTTTGGTGATGGAAGGCGTTTTATTGCTCTACCGCTCAACTGCGCCCCACACATGATAATCAAGGGGGTTGAAGTCTGGGGAGTTAACTGAATAGATGTATGGGGTGATCGCAGAAATTGTCTAATTGATATGACTGGGTTCTCCTGCTTGTGTGGCATGTTACAGAATCTTGTTTTCAGACACAGGGTCTTTCAACAGCCACCCTCTTGACCCAGGGTAACACTCCCTTCTCAAGGCACTTGATGTTGGCCTCTGTTTTAAGTCTGATGTTCTGTGGGAAGATGAATGGAGGCATAACGTCGCCATCACTAGTGATTACTCTAAACACCATGGTGTTGACTGGATTTATCATATAGTCCACATATGGCAGCAGTACTCTATGTCTGATTTAATTTTAATCTTGTAAAGATCGGGCATGAGAGGAGGAATCGGATACATTCTAGGGCGGTACAAAGAATCTTTAGTAGATAGTTGGAAATGGTAAACTAAGCGTCATCGCGTAGAAGACAAAATTACAATCAATTTAAAAAAAAATGTTGTGTATTTATTAGCCTGGATAGCGCTAAAAATCCTTGAAGCATCTTGTGAGTATTTTGAGAGATACTTAACTCTCAGGGAATGTTGATTCCTACCAAAAAGGCAACAATATGAAATCTGAATCCTCCTTCAAGGTAGTGAATGCTGGGCAACTTCCTCACAGATATAGAGAAGACTTGATGCAAGAGTCATGAGATTCCATAGAAAAAAGCTGGGAATGCCATGGATTGAACTTGTAAGTAATAAGGAAGTATGAAGGAAAAAGCAATCAAAAGGACAATTACACATAGAATAAAAAATAGTCAACTGAAATTTCTGGAACACATAATGAGACATAAGGCCTGGAAAATTTGACACTCACAGAGTATATTGTAAGCAAGTGAGAAACGGCGAGTAACGAGAGTCGCTTGTGTAAATGGATAGCAGAATAGGAGGTGGGAGGAATAGTAAAATGATAAATATTGCTATGAACTACAAAGAAGAGGAAGTTGTGGAGAGTCATCGTCACCCAGGTTCAGAAGGGACATCGCACTTAAAAGATTACTTTCTTCTTAAGACTGCGTTAGTCACATTAGTGTGTTTATATATCTCATTACAAAAATGCTTAGAGATTTACAATTATGTATAATATTGTCGTGCTGCTGAAAATATAACATCACAGGCAATCTCCATTACAATATAAATTGAATCAAAACTTAAACTGAAGGTATAATTATTCATTGTAATGAAGATTTTAATAAATTTGTTGCATAGATATAACTTGCAAATTTTATGGGAAAAACACCAATACATTAACAGTGAAAAGTTTTATTCATCAAATAGCCACATTATATTTACATGAATAGAAAGATATTACATTAGATAAACTCAGAATTACAAGACTGAAATAATAGTAATAATAATAATAATAATAATAATAATAATAATAATAATAATGCTGATGTGCTTTCTTATTGAGTTGGAAGTCCCTGAAATTGTAATGTATCTTGGAAGATCTTTAGAAAAACTATCGAAAGACAAAGATCTTAAAATGGAAACCTAAAAAAATTGGCACATGAAGATATCAATAATTCCAATTGTAGTTGGAACCGTCAGGTTGATTTGAAAAAAGTTCCAGTACAGTCACTGAAAGGATTCCTGGTATCCCATGCTTTAAAAAATATTTAAAAATTGTACTTTCAAATACGGCTCACACATTATGAAGAGCTTTATCTATGTAAAATATCTGTGATCATTTTTTCTTTTACAAAAAAATGATCAGTGGAAAAAGTCATGAAGCCTTTTTGACCTTAGATCTCGGGTTGGAACCCGTAAGAAAATGTGTATGCATCAGAAATCCAAACAAATATGGTATCAAATGACAATTGGAAAAAAATTTTACATTTTGCCGACGCGTTTCGTCTTCCGACTTTTTTAAGGCAAAAATGGAATCGAAATGTTTTTGTTGTTATAGTTACATTAAAAATCCAAATTTAAAAAGATAGACGCTTCTGTCTAAGCCTTTTTTTCTGGTCAATGTAAATTACCTTTATAGTAAGGGATTATTATTTTTTTTTTTTTCAATGTCGAAAATATAGTTAAATTCCCAGATAAATTTTGTAGACAAGGAATACTCCTGTTACACAAATCCGGGGAGGAACATTATTTTGAGATCTCATAAGTTTTGCTTGACTTGATTAAAGATCCTGTCCGATTTTAATAACGAGTAAAATATATTGTGCATTATTCATCAGGAGACACCCCCCACGCACACAAACAGAATGAGTGCCAAGTGTCTTTTTTAAATCGATTTTGCCCCAAGAAAGGTAGTGAAGCCACTAAGACAGGGGTTAATGGGTGTGAAAGAATTAAAAAAACAGAGACTTTACTAAAGAGCAAGAAGAAAAGAAGGGCAACCAGGAGGAGATTAGAAAGCGATCGACATTGCATTTAAATTTCTGAAGGTTAAAGTTGGCTGGAAAGCATGGAGCCAGAAGAGAGTTCCCCAATCGAGAAGTGCGAGAAAAGAAACTGTTAACATAGAACTTACAATTACATCTAGCCAACTCAACTGCATATCGGTAAGACCTCGTTGACATTTTAGTACTGTGCTTAAATTCATAAAGAGAAGATTCCATCGTGAAAAACTCATTTGAACAGTTGCCATGGAAGTATTTATAGAAAGAACACAGGGAAGCAAATTTACGGCGGGGAGAAAGTGACTGAAACCGAGATGCCAGATCAGGACCAATAATGTTGTTGATTCTTCTTTGGATTTTTTCAATATATGGCTGAAGCAAGTGTATAAATTCCACCTTGGAGGGCTGTACACATTCGGATACGTACCGGTCACAGGGATCCGTCCCTGTGCTGGTGGTATCACGACTATGACTAGCATGGACCGGCTCTGACCAGTTTGGATCAGATATGACTAGCTTAGATCAGCTATGACTAGCTTAGACCAGTACTGACCAGCTTGGGCAGGCTATGACCAGCTAAGACCAGCGGCCCGAGTGAAAACACTCGGGTCCCTACGTTAAAAACTGACCTTGTGTCACAACTTGACTCAGTGAGGGGTCAAGTAAATCTCAATATATAGCTGAAGCAACAGAATATGCGGTAGCAATATTCTAAACATAGACGCATGGTAGACTTAGATATGTAATTGCGAAGGTTATCAGATTACTCTATTTCATTCTCAGAGACACACAGTTGCCGATGATAAGAATAATCTATTTGTTTTTGACTCCTTTTCTATTTCTCTCCTCATCTACATTCCTTGTTTCTTTATACATTTTACGGTCTTTCTCTTTCTTTTCTATTCTCCCCCCCGCCCGTTTTTCAATTTTCTTTGATTAAATTTCTCTTCCTTTTCACTTTTACAGTTTTTTCGACATTTCCCTTTGCTATTCGTTATCATCTTTATCCATTTCTTTACCTGGTTTTCCCTTTTCCCTTACCCTTTTTCCTTCCTTCCATCATCTTTTCTCTTTCCCTGTCATTTTTACCGACTCCCTTTTCTTTCTGTTCCCCCGTCTTTTATTTTTCATTTTCCTTCCTCCTCCTCTTCAATCTATCACACACTTTCTCCCACCCTCTTTTCCTTTCCTCCCTCAATTTTCACTAGTTTCCTTCTCTCTCCCTCATTCTTTAATCAATATTCCTTTTACCCACTCCTTCCTTTTCCTTTTTTTTCCTTCTCATCATTTTTCTCCTTCCACTTACATCTCATTTTTTCCACTCTCCTATCTTTTCTATTCTTTCTCACCCCTTTATTCCTCCTCCTACTGCCCTCCATTTCTCTCTTTATCATTATCACTCTTCTTAACATATTGTACACACGGGCATAGCAGCCGATTTAACCATGTCATTTAAATGTTTCTTACTTTTTTTTCTTGATATTTGTAATGATTTCCTTTCATAATTCAATTGTTATTGTAAGTACTTTC
>CAHIKZ030000003.1:345000-350000 GCA_903632075.3 Acanthosepion pharaonis
ATTCAGTGATCTTTTAATTGTATCTTTACTAACTTCAATTCTGGCATTTTTCAAATTATTCTGAATTTCTCGACGAGTTGAAAATTGATTTTTCTTCACAGTACGGGAAATGTATGGCTCATTAGCCTCATTTAAGATACGGGGACGACCACTCCTTTGAATGTTTTCAATAGTATCGAATTTTTTCCATTTTCGAACAACAGCACCAACTGTACTCACAAGCAGATTCAAATTCGCCAATAATGATTCGAATTTTTATACGTTTATTTCTTGTAACAAAAGCTGAAAGGAAAATCTTGTAGAATAATATTTGCATTGGTGATAAATACTTTTGCATATGGGTTATTTTATTTATTGTTAATAAATGTTTCTCAAAACAGTGGTTTTAAATTTTCCTTCCATGTTTTGATCGACAATGTTCGTTTAAATATTTCCTATATGTTTCGTTGAAATTGATCTGTTATTTTTTTGAGATATGTAAGAAAAACCAATGTGTTAAATATATATATATATATATATATATATATATATATATATATATATATATATATATCTTGAACAATAAAAAGTATTAAAAAATTAAAATCTTCAGACACACAGGGTTGTATATTAATATTCCTTCGTTTTAATATTATCTCATTTAGATTCCTCGACTAGTTTCGGTCAACATGGCCATCATCAGTAGAAAAAATAATTTTCTGCTTGCTGAACTACAGAAATGAATATCTTGATGGAGAAAATGAACTTTTGTCTGTAGTTTTCATTTGTTTTTTTAATTTATTTTTTTTAACATGAATTTTGGTCAGACTTGTGTTGGTCAGAAAGTCTCTTTTAAGATGTTATTTGAGATAAGAGCTGAATGGAATCATGCTGCTCTGAATTCCCTTGATCATTTTGACATATATATATATATATATATATATATATATATATATATATATATATATATATATATATATATATACTTATTAAATATTTGGGCGCTCTACGTCAATCTCACTTATAGATCTACAAAATGAAAATTCGATTTTTGTTCGTGAGTATATTTGTTACCCTGACACGGCAAAAACTGTAACATCGTAGTGGGATATTTTTAGAGTATTTTTACAGTATTTTCATATAATATTAA
This sequence comes from Acanthosepion pharaonis, assembly GCA_903632075.3. NCBI lineage: Eukaryota > Metazoa > Mollusca > Cephalopoda > Sepiida > Sepiidae > Acanthosepion > Acanthosepion pharaonis. The sequence continues at coordinate 346,130 of CAHIKZ030000003.1, forward strand.
AATAATTTCCATCTATTTCGCACCTTAATTCTGGGATGGGGACTGCATTGCATTTGCGCCAATAATGATCCGAATTTTTATACGTTTATTTCTTGTAACAAAAGCTGAAAGGAAAATTATAGCAACATTGAATTGATGATACGCATGAAATAATGATTTTTTTTTAAAAAGAGAAATATTTTTTTACATATCTTTATATCAATTTTCTTTTCAAAATAAACATTATTTCATGGCTATAAGTAGCTTCATTCTCTCTCATTATTTTACACAGAGAAAAACAGTTTTTCTAAATAGTAAACATGTATATTTAAAAAGCATTTGACACTATAGTCCTGCTGATTAGAGATTAATAGAACTACAAGTAACTTGATTCCTGCTTATAAGGGATTAGTAAAGTTACTAGTTCCCTGCCGATTAGGTATGAGTAGAACTACAAGAAACTAGACTACTGTCGATTAGGGATTAGTAGATTTACTTGTAACGAGAAACTTGTCGAATAAGGATTTTAAGAATTACAAGTAATATATTTGCAACCCCAGCCAACAGAAAAAAATAGCAATAATGACATTTCCGGATACAAAGAACCTTTTGAACCAGAAATACGAAATCATGAGTCCTTGCATATCTACTAAAATAGTCTTAAGCTCATATGAGGTTGGATAAAAAAAAGTATGTACAATTCAATTACCACCCCCACACCGATATATTTATAAGACCCTTGCTTTCATTCTCTTCCCAATTCTTTTTACTTCACATCCTCCTCCTCCTTTTCTATCACACACAAAGTCTTGCGTTTGTTTATTTTTTGAAAATAATATGGCGTTCATTAGATTTTTAAAAAATAAAGTGTTCGGGGCGGGGGGGTCAGTTCATAAAAATGGCCTGCGTATACCGTAAGGTTGTAACCAAGGTAGCGGATTCAACTGATGAATTTAAAATTAAATTTTTTTTAAAGTATATATATATATATATATATATATATATATATATATATATGCACCCACCTAGCAAATCGTGTAACAGTAAACCCTTTTCGATTAGAGATTAGTGCAAATACAAGTAACTGAACTCTGCCGATTGGAGCTCAGTAAAAGTAATATAGTTACAAGGCTTATCTTGAACATACACGTATTTGGATAATTAACGATGGTCATATTATTTATTTACTATATCGGAGTAAAGTATAAAAAACTAAGAATAAAAAAGGTAAGTCTCTTTCTGAAAGATAAGCTTTCTAATGAAAGCAGTCTTTGCAATTTTAATGCTTGATATGAGGATATAACAAATTAATAACAAAAAGTAAAATTAAAAACGCTCACTCATCTTATGTCCACTTCGAGTTTTGTGGAGATTTCATCCCCATTTGATGTGTGGATTTAATCTCTGAAAATCTCTGAGTAGAAACAAGATACGTGAACATTTTAATTGTATTTATTACTAATATAAATTCTCTAACACGGAAGTGATTTAGCATCGAGCTTAATAGGCGCCCTTGGTGGCGTTTAAGAGAATCTATATGAAGTTTTTTTTTTTCTCTTGAGGATCAACTTGTATATTTTGAGTTGAGTAAAAAAAAGAAAGAAAATTAAAACAAAATTATGTACTGAATGATTTGAATAAAAAAAATATTTCCCGGTTTTCTGTCTCTGGATGCGAATACCTTGACGTTGTACACGCACACAAGCACGCATACAGACACGCACAGTAATGAAATGTTTCTTCTATCTAGAGCCATCAATTTGTGTATGAATTGAAGTTCAACCTTTAGTGTTTCCGTGAAAACAATGAATACTCAGTGAACTTTTGATAGATGCACTTGAACATTTGAAAAAAAAACACTTTTCTTTTCAGACCTAATACCATCAGACTTTATTGCGGGATGCACTGAAAGATCTTGTTTACATGCTCAAACAGAAGACAGTTTCTGAATTGAAACAAACAATTTATGATAGATTTTCTGAAATCAATGTAGAAATGTGTGAAATTTTTTGTGGAAGTTTTGTTGACAGCGTTGTATTGACCATGAAAGAGATAATTTTGAAATATGTTAAATAGTTTGTAAATCATAACAAATCATGCTGTTTTGATGTGAAAATATTTATAAATTTTCTTAAACTATTCTAAATTATTTTGTTCATTAAAAGTCAATAAATAAAAAGGGCCTTACTTTTGCCACAACCTATACTTTTAATATGACCACCATTAAAGCCCTATTAAAATTATCTTTATTAAAACATTTACTCATAACTTGGATCTTTGTTTCCTTGCCATTAGAGATTGTTATGCAAAAGTACTGGTGCTTGATTTTGACAAACAAAATTAATTTTATTAATATATTAACTAATGATTTAGTTCTTTGAATCCTTACATGTTCCGAAATATATTTGTGTTACTTAGCATTAGAAATGAACATATAAAACTTATGCTTTACTTTACTAAATCTAATTTTATTTACCACACAATAAATAATTTATTTTTATAAACGTTAACTTATGTTCGATGGCCTTGCGTTTTTCCCGGTAGAAGTATTTAATGGTTTTGTGCGTCATTTTTCCTCTCTATTCCTCATTCCAGAGGCAAACCAATGATCATATTTTCTGTCTGAAGTTCTGGGAAGGGAAATTATCATTATACATATTATTTACACGTGGACTATTATCATGATCTTTGTTGATATTATCAAAACGTCTCGGTTTAGCCTTAATAAAAAAAATGCAACCTCGGTCTTCCAGATACAAATTTTAACCTCAGAAATTTTTTATCCTACCATAATAAGCGTACAAAAAGACATTTTTCTGTAACCTTTTATCTGGACCTTTTCTTTTGGAATACTGTAAATGTGTTTTTCCTTTTTAAATTTTTTCGCAGTGGTCGTCTTGTTTTGTAATTCTTTGCCTATTATAGTAACTTTTTGTTTCTATTAAGTTTTTGTCTGGCACATGAACTTGGATTTGGTAGGAACATAACATTTTTTATAATAAAAACGCATTGAAATGTCCACTTTCAGAATGTGTCATAAATTTCTGTCAATCGTGAAAAGAAATTAAATGTTCAGACAGCCCTTGAATAAAAGTTAAGAAATTTTATACAACTGATTTGATATATCTTGAAAAATATTTATATTGGAATTAATTCATTTTTAAGTAATATGTGTTCTTATCAGGGAGTTACCTTCATAGTTTCAGTTGATTAAGTATTTTTATAACGTTTTAAAAATAGTCAACGTTGCATTCAATGATTCAAATTAAATTTAATTTTTCAGTCTTAAAAATCTAAGAAGTTATTTTTTTCATTTTTTTCTATGATTCAATTGGAACAGCTAGTTTCCTATTTAAATTCAATTTATTTTCCTTCTTTCTTTCCATTTTTTTTCAATTACAGTAATAACATTATCACATCACTTTGGTCACATCAACAAACAAAATCTTTCGAACATAAATCTAATTTTTATCAGCAATAGTGAGAAGCATACCTACAGATGAAAAGTGAGTAGCAGAGTGAACCATATGCATATGTATACATATATAAAGCCAGAAGTTCGTGTGGCTAGAACCTGGGTTCGAATCTCAACATAGTGGATAATATTGTTCTGGCGAGAGGACTTCAGCAAGCGGCACCGTTAGAATGTCTTTGTAAACAACACTACGAGTTGACACAAGTGGTGTGAGAGAAACTACGTAGAGGAAACTGTTTGTAAGCCATCATGACTGAGGCCTTGAGCTTGTTCAACTACCTATTACGATATATTCTTTTTATATAATAATAATAATAATAATAATAATAATAATAATAATAATAATCCTTATCCTTATTGATATGGCAGTCCCTGCTGACTGCAATGTATCTTTGAAGATATTCAAAAAGTTGTCAA